>BMAO01015322.1:0-78145 GCA_019973975.1 Trichonephila clavata | reverse complement strand
CTAGTTGTACATTTCTTAAACTCACCATAATTATAGCTCAAACTCTTTAGCTTCATGTTTAACTAATTTTCAACCCTTTTGCTGTTTTCTGGAGAGTTTTATAATTATAAAAATTGTCGAGTTTAGTAAAATTTTCATGAAAAATTGCAATTAGGATCTTTTACACAAAATTCTAATGAATGTATTCAAATAATATTTATACAGTACATAAATAATGGAACATCTTTATATATTAGGAATTAAAAGATATGTATTACTTTTAAAAGTTTTTTAAATATGCCAAAATTTTTGCAAAAACTCGATTTTTTAAAAAATTAATGATATTTTTTACATTTAAATGCAATGAAGTACATAAATACAGTGAACCCCAAAAGTGTTCGTACACTTGCAGTTTCCTATAAAATTTAATGATTTCGACTAATAAAAATTAATGTATAGAAATTGTAATTTTTTTATGATATCTGCAACTTGTTCTTAATGGAATGACATAATTATTTTTTTAAAAATAGCATAACTATTATTTTTAAAAATTAATAATCAAAAAGCTCCTGAAAAATTACGCCACTAAAGTCTTAGAACACTTAACAAAAATCTCAACATAATTTTAAATATTGTATTTCTTTCTTAATTTAGAACTTAATAGGATATCTTTTAGTGTCCACAACAACTTTTGGACATCTTGATATAGATTTAATGAGTTTTTGTAATTTCTGCATCGATTTACCACCATGCTTCTGTGATTATTATTTTTACTTCCCATTATGTGTTTATGTCATGTTTTTTTATTTTAAATCTAGTTCTCCCCAAATATGCTCTGCTGGGCTAAATAAATTGATTGAGGAGTGTTTTCAAACTTTTGGGTACAGTTATAGAGACACCAGCAGTGTACATTGAGAGCAGTTCGCTTGGCGTCATTATCCTGTTAAAAAATGAAGTCGTCTGAAAATATCCAAATTTTGAGAGGATAATTTAAAATTTCTCTTTAAAATATTTAAATAGAGCTCATGATTCTCAATACCATCAAAAAATACCAAATTACCTAATTCCTGAAGCCTATTTACACCCCCCCCCTCCCCCGCAAGAACACCTCTGTGTTGAATCATGGAGGTGGAGGAGCTCTTGTTCCACATAAATTTTACTGGATTAAATGGCCTCATTTTTTCCTTTAAAACTATTATATGCCCATCAGAACCAAAAATGTTGAATTTTCTGTCATCCCAATCACTTTCCTGTCAATTTTGAATTTTCTGAAACTTAAGTCACAAGAATCTAGTTGGATGAATGAACCATGGAAGTGGAAGTGTTCTTGCGTGGGGGCGTAAATCAGCCACAGAATTAGGTAATTTTTGATGGTATTGAGAATCATGAGCTCTAGTCAAATATTTTAAAGAGAAATTTTAAATTGTTTGTCCAAAATTTGATATTGAACACGACTTCATATTTTAACAGGATAATGAAGCCAAGCGTACTGCTCTCAATGTACACCGCTGGTGTCTTTATAACTGGCCCAAAATTTTGTGAAAACACCTCCTCAATCAATTTATTTAGCCCAGCAGAGCATATTTGGGGAGAACTAGATTTAAAATAAAAAAACATGACATAAACACATAATGGGAAGTAAAAATAATAATCACAGAAGCATGGTGGTAAATCGATGCAGAAATTACAAAAACTCATTAAATCTATATCAAGATGTCCAAAAGTTGTTGTGGACACTAAAAGATATCCTATTAAGTTCTAAATTAAGAAAGAAATACAATATTTAAAATTATGTTGAGATTTTTGTTAAGTGTTCTAAGACTTTAGTGGCGTAATTTTTCAGGAGCTTTTTGATTATTAATTTTTAAAAATAATAGTTATGCTATTTTTAAAAAAATAATTATGTCATTCCATTAAGAACAAGTTGCAGATATCATAAAAAAATTACAATTTCTATACATTAATTTTTATTAGTCGAAATCATTAAATTTTATAGGAAACTGCAAGTGTACGAACACTTTTGGGGTTCACTGTATTTATGTACTTCATTGCATTTAAATGTAAAAAATATCATTAATTTTTTAAAAAATCGAGTTTTTGCAAAAATTTTGGCATATTTAAAAAACTTTTAAAAGTAATACATATCTTTTAATTCCTAATATATAAAGATGTTCCATTATTTATGTACTGTATAAATATTATTTGAATACATTCATTAGAATTTTGTGTAAAAGATCCTAATTGCAATTTTTCATGAAAATTTTACTAAACTCGACAATTTTTATAATTATAAAACTCTCCAGAAAACAGCAAAAGGGTTGAAAATTAGTTAAACATGAAGCTAAAGAGTTTGAGCTATAATTATGGTGAGTTTAAGAAATGTACAACTAGTAGAACATTTTTCATATTGTATTTAAATCTTTAAAAGCATTGTCTGAGAAACTATGTTTTTTGGCTTCACGGTAAAGTTCACAAATGGATTTCTTTTTAAGACATTGAATTAACATTTTAAGAAAACTTTTATTTTATATTATTTGTATTATAGACTATAACCTCTGTGTATGTATATATGCATTTTATTGCACATACAATTTGTGAGAAAAAATATGCTTTTTTTTTTAAAAAAATTGACAAATTTCAAAAAAATAATGTAACTCTTATCGCTCTAGGCACAGATAATGATGTTATTTGGGTGCAGTTTTAATATTATTTGAATATATTAATTAGAATTTTCAATACAAGGTTTACTGTAACTGCAATTTTTAACTAAAAATTCCCAATCTATCCAAAATAATTTAAAATTTTGTGGAATTGTATTTTAATTCCTGACTCAAGTGTAGTATAGGGGAGAGGGCCCTTTCGATTTTTATATAGATATTATTGGTGAGATAACGAATTCATTCTGGCTTCGGGAAACCTATCGCTAAGTGAAGTAGCTTGGCGATCGATTTTGGTCACCAAAAAAATTTGACATCGCCAAGTATCTATACTACACTTGAACCTTAATTCCTAGTTCTATGCACACCCTTTTTAAAGAAAAAAGTGTTTTTTTAGTTGAAAATTTGTTTCAATAAAATGCTTGGAGGGTAGGCACATACCTTAAATTGATTTTTTTAAGTAATCCTAAAAAAAAAGGCATTTTTAATACATTTTCCCGCTAAATTCCTATAAAAGCCTTACAATATCAAAACAATCTAGTACTCATGTGTTCGTCCGCGGGTAGCGTGGTAGAAACGAAAAATAGTTCGGAAGATTTATGAGAACTAAATTTGTTGTTGAACCCCAATCTTTAAAATATGTAGCCAGTATATTAAAAAAACTTTTTTAATCCTGAATATCTTTTTAATTTGTTTGATAGTGTTAATTAACCATTTTTTGAAATTTTGAGTACATGTAATGTCTCATATTTGTAAAGGCATGTGTTCAAATCTGATATAAACAAACTCATTTCAAATTGAGCATGTCCATGTAGTCATTTTTGAGTATTTCTTTTTTCTCCGTGTTATAAAGACAGGAAGGGTTTTGATGTTACGTTCGTAATAAACAATTGTTTTCAAAATAAATATAAATTGACAGTTTCAGCCATTAAGAATCACATGTTAATTCCTGGTTAACATATTTAATTATGTTTCTTGAATAATATATGTAATGAAAAGAAATGGTCGAAATATTTTTCCTACTGCTCATGGACAAAGACTATACGTGCACTACATATATTAAAAAAAAATGCGCTACATCATTCAATTGAATGTAGGTCTGAATGTAATGTAATCTTTAAGTTTTTCACACATCCACTTCCCAAACTACCGAGAAAGGATTTAAATACATACAATCAACATAAGATAAACAGTATTAAAGTTTATTTTGTTAGTACATAATCAGCGTGGTCTTTTTTCTTTTTGTCTTTTTTAGACTACATTTGATTAATCTGCCCAAGCCCTCCGTGGCATCTCAACGCCCCCTAATTTTCTCTGCCCCCCCCCCTGAAAACCTCAAATGCCCACGTTGAGAACCTATGGTCTAGGTAATATATTGAACTGATTAAAGTCTCAAGGTTAATATAAGCGCGAGAAGAGCTAATTCAAGCAGTACTAGCTCGGCATGCCTTTCATTCTCTATATATCCCTGACTATTCTTATACTATTTGGTAATAACGTCTAGTTTATATAATGGAGTTGTTCAAGCTTAAGGCGCCCGAGGCTGGTGCCGCTGAAGACCTACCGTGTAGAGGGAGCAGGTGCACACATTAAATCTGTCGAGGCTCAAACGTCCTCCCTTTGGTGTGGTGTGGAAGTTATAAAGGGGGTGCCAGCTCAGGTGCCGTCCTCGTCATTTGACCATAGTTCAAATTACTAGGTCCGTCGCCAATGTCCCTTGTGTTGCTTTATTGTGTGACGTTAATATACCTCACACTCACTCCCTCATTCATTTTTAGACATCCTTATTCTTTGCTGAGTCACTGTCATTGTACTAATACAACAAAGGTTTTCTTCGATCATTGCAAAATCATTAATGACCATTGTAATCTACTTCCAATGTAATATAATTTTTAGTGCATACAACATCAAACTTTGAAGCTTTTCTTTTTCCATAGTAGATATAATTTCGATCTTTATTCTCTCAAGGGCAGAAATGCTTCTCTCGTAACTCGCTAGGTGGTGGTACGTGCATTGTAATTTTTTTTCGCCTTACAATTTTTTTCGCCCCCAAATTTTTGCACCCTAGGCATGGGCTTAGCGTGTCTTAGCGGAAAAGCGTCTCTGTTTTTTATTGTTTTAATGATGTGGAAGATATACGTCAGTTGATATCACTTAAAATCTTTGCTAACGTTTGAATGAAAAAAACCGTGTCTGTCCCGTTTATTTCTAGTTTTCCAAAAAGTAGGATGTAGTTTGTTGTTAAAGGTTTGTTGTTAAAGGTAGTTTGTTAAATAAGTCAACATGTCCCAAAAGAACATATGTAGCGATAACAGTGACTTCTTTTCGATTGATTATAATCCTGTGTATTTTGTTTGTAAAAGTTAATGAAGAATTTGTTGTTAATAGTTTATTTTATTAATTAATTCAATAACTTATTTCATTTTCTGTTTTTTACCCCGACAATCGACAAAATCAAAAGAATATCTTTTGTGACGTATTAGGGTATGATAAGCGAGAATGATGGTCTTTCGACCCTGGACACCCTCTTCCCTCCCTATCTTGAGTGATTTCTGTGTGCTCTACTGTATATCACTTATTAAGTAGAAAAAAGATTCGGAACACGAAACTCTATTGAACATTGTCGGTCACGAAACTCGAGATGATAATCTTTTAGATACTACCTAATGAGTCAGAAATTGTTTATAGGCAGTATAGTCGCCAAGGCGGGAGGAGTGTGTTCTGGGTGTCATCTTTCGAATGTTATGATCGATTTAATGAGCCATGGAAAGGCATCGGCAACCTATGGTACGCGTGCCACACGTGATACGTGGATCAATTCTCAGTCACACTTTACACCAGGGGTACTCAAGTTTTTTTCCCGCCGGATCACATACATGTGATAGATATTTCACGTGAGCTGCAACATGAGGATTAATGGAGGGGGGGGGGGCACTGTAAGATCAAGGACACTTAAAATGAGGAAAAATTGATCAAAATATTAAAATTCTTAATTTTGGATTTTATTTTAAAACCGTATTAAATTCTATAAAACTCAACTTACAAAAGATAGGTTTCATGCAATTTTTTTTTCCAGTTATGGTGTAATTTTGATTTTCTTTCATCAATGATCCTCCCTCCAAATATTTTGTTGCTGTTGCAAAGATTTTTTTAAGAAAGCCAATTTATCTCGCCTTGAAAGAGATTCTAAAAGAAAGCCATTGAAAGATTTGTGCTTAGTGGTACAGTAACGAGCAAAATTATTTTTCTATGTAACATTTTTACGACGAATCAAACAAGTTGTTGTTCCAAGCTTGTTTTTCTCTACAAAATAGTCAAGATCCCAGTTGTCTTGAAACAACATATATTATTTAGATATTTTTTGCTTGGGAGACATGAGGGTTAATTAGAAATTAGATTCATCTATACAATGATCACTACTCCACTGTTATTGTTATCACTTATTACAATTACAAAAAGGAAAAAAGTTATCTCGCAATTCGTATCTGCACGACATCGATAGCAAAATTGATATATGTGATTGATAGAATTTTCATTAAATTTTTAATGCATTGTTCTTAAATAATTCTATTTGTTAGTGCAACGGGCCTTGATAAGGCCACTCGAAAGGTCATGTGAGCCGCAGGTTGAGTATTGCTGCTCTACACCATTTTGCAAAGTTATGTGATAAAGTTCAATCCGATTCGTGAAAATTCCTCTCTACGCCTCACGCATTTTTATTTTGAAGCTATTTCTTATTTTGAATTCTTTGTCATGAAACAATTATGCTAAATTTACTGCGTGTAATTTATATGATAAATGAAAAAGTACACATAATATATATATATATATATATATATATATATATATATATATATACAGTAGAACGTCGTTTATCCGAATCAATTGGGACCGGACACTGTTTGGATATGCGATTGTTCGGATTTCCGAAAACCGACTGCAATCCATGCAGTATATGAAACCAGACACCATACGAATATTGAAAATCATCACATGCGGGAAACGTGCTTGATGAAAAAAGCAAAATAGGTGCAAAATGTTGCACAGCCTTTATTGTGGAAAATAATCACTTATTTTTCTTTGTACCATTGTACACCTTCGTTTTTTCGCTTCAAGGTCTCTGATTCTCTTGAGCAGCAGTAGTTGAGTAAGACAGCACTCTGATTGTTGTTCGTACCACTCCATAGCTGTCTTAAACGCAGAAACGCGTCAGAATTTGACGGACCCTTGCTAATTTCGTTGTTGTTGTCTTCGTCTTCATCCGTTTCATCGTCGACAGGGTCGGATTCTTCTTGCACGGAAGTCACAATCTCGTCATCATTTAGCATTTGAAATCCCGTCTTCTGCATCGCATGCCATCCTGGTTTCTACATCAACACAAAACTCAAAGAAAGAGCACGTATACACCCCCTCACTTGGAAACAAACTGATCTAATATTCCGCGCAGATGTTTACCAAATCACACAACTGTAATTCCCCAAATATCCCTCATCTTAGATTTTCCTGTCATTTTTGGCCTCACGCGAAACAACTGTTTATTGTTGCACTGTTCGAAAACGTATCCGGACTTCGGTTCGGATATTTGACGCTCCGGATAATAAACGTTCTAATAAACGACGTTCTACTATATATATGTGGGAATTTCCACATAGACGGCACTCTAGAGGGCGCTGGCGACGCGAGCCACCAGCGAGCGAACTAACTAGAGAGAGATGAGCGAGCGAGCGATCTCGACGCGAAGGTCAGAGAGAGCCAACGCTGCTGCTAAGAAAAGCAACCGGGAACCAACTGGCCGAGTAGGGACCAGCTCTAATCCGAGACTAGAAGTGGTGTAACGAGAAGGTCACCCATGCTTCACCTGAACTGTGTGTGTATTACCGTTGTGAACTGTGATAAAAGAGACTGAAGTTCGCGAGCAGGCGTTCCCGTCGTCGATAGATCCTGGAACTCTGTTAGAAATTAGCTACTTGTCTTGAATTAATTATTGTTAAGTTTTGAATAAATTAGTAGAAAGAAAAAAGCTTTAGCCCCTTGTTGTCTCCCATATATATATATATATATATATATATATATATATATATATATCTGTTTAGACGTAATTCATTCTTAGTATTAAATATCCAGCTCAAATTAAAAAGATTGTATAATACTTGTAAAATAAAACATCATACATTAATTACTGTGTCATGAAAAAAAAAATTCAGTTATTAAAAGCAAAATTTACGGATTTATGAAAAGGTCTGTAGAAGATAGCTCTATAGATAAATCGACCACTATTTTAAATTGTTGTACTTCATTACCGGAGAGATTTAATCTTTTGAAGAAAATTGCATGTGCTCTATTTAGCCGCTTTTGTCTCTACATTTATATATGATCAAAGTTTTTCTCATATGAAATATATTTTGAGACCACAAAGAAGTTGTTTTACGACAGAAGATTCAGAATCACGTGTGAAATGCCATGCCCATGATACTGCAATAATAAGTATAGATCAAGGTTCATATTAAGGGGACACAGTACGATTCAATTGACAAAAATCGGTCAGAAAAATCAAATTTAATTTTTTTAGCTTAAATGATTCTTTATATACTTTTCTGTAACCTGACAAAATTTGAAAGCTCTAAACTTAAAAAACACAGAATTATGATAGCCTTTGCGTTCGTTTTTATTCACACCCCAATGGCAAATCAAAACTTTAAATTTACTTATCTCGGAAAGATAAAATAACTAGCTTGTCTTCATTTAAAATGCTAAGGGTTTTTTCCCCCATTGTACTTAACGCTTTGAACTTTTTTTTACTTATTACTAATAGTACATGCAACAAAAGTTCGTATGCATATTAGGATCAAAGCAATACTTATTTTTTTAAAAAAATAATTGAACTCAGAATTTGGACATTTTTTAAGGAATTTTCAATAAGCATTCATAAAAAAAAGTATTGTACGAATACCAATCATGCTATCACAAAACCCATGCCAACTCTTGTTATGCATAGTTTGACGTACTTGTAAATCAAATTTCATGCGTGTATGTAAATTTTTTTAGGAGGAGTAGCATTTTAAATCACTTCACAAATTTTAAGTTTTTTCCTTAAAAAATTAAATCGCTAGCTTTTTATGAAATTTTGAGCACAAAATCTGTTTTACATAGTATACATACATAGGAGACAACCAAAAACATTTTGAAAATACTTAAATTAAAAATTTTGCTTAAATCGTTCCATGTTCCCTTAAAACTTTAATTTATAGAACTATATTGAAGAAATACTTAAATTTCATGTTTATTTCTTATTCTTATATATAAATATTCTTAAAAATACATAGTATATGCATAATATGTTAATATGTTTTTTTATGCTGAAGGAATAAATATACTTAATTCGTTTATTTTTTATGTTATTAAATATCTTTAAATGATGCATAATTAATGCACAATAAATTTCTAAATCTGTATTTTTGGCCTCTTTTCTGCCTCCTACTGTTTCCGTAGGAATCGAATTATCTCAAATATTTCCTACTGTGTGAAACCCTGAATCATATTGGTAGACCGGTTTGGCACACCACAGCAATAAGGTTGTCGACCCCTGAGCTATCCCAAACACATATCAAAAGATCATTCAACTATAAATAAAAATTGCCGATTTATATATTTTTGACACTCTTTTTTTTAAAAATATATTCTTTAATATCCTAGTAAAGAATGGTAGAAGAAATAACATTAACACTGTGGTAGAAACTATTCCGTTGCCCTTGTTTCTAATGTGAGAAGGTATCCAACAAAAAAAAAAAACAACAAAAAATTAGCTAGACTTTTTAGTATTTTTAAAGTATGAATCACACAATTTTAATGTTTCATTGGATGAGGTGAATAAAAAATTGAGAGATAACGCAAGGATCCCAGGACACCCACAGAATCTGTGAAGACGCAAGAAGATTCTTATTGGCAGTGGCGTAACGTACACCCCCGCAACCCTCATATTGCAGAGGGGGGAGGGGAGAGGAAACCCAGGACACTCAGGAAGCCCAAAGCATGACTGACGCCAAGTATGACTTAGGACCCAAAACATGACTTTGCAGGGGAGCCTTAATATTCTCCGTTATACCACTGCTCATTGTGCATTATTTTCAAACTTGCATAGAGGCAGATTTGATTTACGTCGCACTGTGAGACAACACGCGGGCTACTGGCGACGGACCAGTGCCGTAACATACAACCCCGCATCACAGGGGTAGGATCCTAGGGGGCCCAAAGGTTATGGTTTTGCAGTCTTTTGCAAGATCCGGCTTGAGGCACAATACCTGACCTTGCAGGGGATGGGGGGGGGGGCTAATATGCTCCGTTTCGCTACTTCGACGGACCTCGTAATTTTGAAATGTGGTCATGTGACGAGAACGATACCTGATCTCTGTCACCCCTTTCCAAACATCTACACCCCTCCAACGGGAGGACTTCAAACCACGGTCGATTTAACGAGCATCAACCCCTCTACACAGTGGATCCTCATTGGCTCCAGGACTCGAACTCACGATTCACCGGCAGCCACCAGATCGTGACCTTAAGGTATCCGACTACTTGCGACAACATTTTTTAAAAAAATGGAAATATGGGATTTTTTTTTTTTTTTAAGATTTGTTTAGCGCATTTTAAGTAAAATAGGCTAAAATTAAGAAGAGAAAAAGAAATTATTATAGCTAATAAAATATGGGTACAAATTTAGAAAAAATAACATAAACGCGGCCCATTCTGTACTAAAGCGGCCGCGGTGGCCGAGTGGTCTAGGCATCGGATCATGGCTAGTTTGTCATGGGTTCGATCCTAGTACCACTAAAGATCCACCGTGTAGGGGAGCGATGCACGTTAAATCTGTCGAGAGCTCAAACGTCCTCCCGTTGGTGTGGTGTGGTAGTTAGGAGAGGGGGGTGCCAGCTCAGGTGTCGTCCGCGTCACTTGATCATGGTTCAAAATTACGCGGACCGTCCCCAAAAAGCCCTCGTGTAGCTGAACGGTGGGACGTTAATATTCACTCACTCACTCTGTACTAAAAGCTTATAAACAAATTTTCAATGTTTTAATTCGGATGTGTTGTTATGTTATTCATTTTTGAAATGACCTTCAGGATAAGAGATACTTTAATTTTTACAAAAACTAGAGCCCTTTATCTTAGTTATTATATGAAATTGCTAAAAAAAAAAAATGATTACATTAACATAAGGGACTGTAAATTTTGTAAAAAAAACACTGATTGATAAATCTGAAGGTTAAAACACTTCTATTATTAAACAGAATATACACAAAAAAATTCAGTTAATTATTTTTAAAACTTTTTTAGCAATCGCTGGCTAGAGCATTTTCAAAAACACACATTTCGAGTAAAACGCATTTTAAAGCATGGCATCTTGCTTAAAGTAATGACATCTGCCTTTACTAAAACATTTGTAGTTTTTGTTCTGTTGTTATTGCTAATGCCACCTGTCTGACGTAGTCAGATCGAGGCCTATGTAATTCATCATGGCATCGGGCTAGATTGTACGCCTGTCGTTAGCCATAGCTTTGAGCACCATGCAGGTGACAGTACGATTTGACTCGGTTCCACCCCAATTTTGAGGGAGAACACCCTGGGAGTGGCCAGGGGCCTCCCACCTCTCTTCCCTTTCCACCAACCTCACGAAAGGACTTGCGGCTCGACGGCTATTTAGAGTACCCCCATGCCGCGAAGGCACTATACATTTACAAACGTCCATGTCTTCTCCGGGATTCGAACAACATACAGTGGGTCTCGGTGATCAAGTACCTGGGTTTACACTTAGATAGCCGCCTAACTTACAAGAAACACATTGACTATCTAGCAGAAAAATTCTGGAATAGAATTCATTTGGCCTCCTCTCTCATTGGGAGGGGGTCACCACTATCTCTAGAAAATAAAGCAATCTTATACAAGCGAATTTTGCGCACAGTAATAACTTATGCTTCCCCCATCTGGGGGGCTGCTGACACCACCCACATGAAGAAAATTCAAGTAGTACAAAATAAACTGCTTCGCATCATAACGAACGCCCCTTGGTACGTTCGAAATAATGTGATACACAACGATCTACATATGGAGCCGATATCTAATTACATCACTAAACTATCTAGAAATGTTTTTCTTTCCATCGAAACACACGACAACCCCATCATCAGAGCACAAACACTCTTCACGTATCCTCACCCTAAAATTAATTATGCATACTCTAGCACGAAGTGGAGAAACCCGCTCCGCCCACCCTAACACAACAATAAACTCATTCATACAATTCTAACCAACACACACTAGCTTCCCGTTGCATCCTGACAAGTGGTGAGAGAGGGGCAGTCATCTGACCGCTCCTTTTCTTTGATTACTGGTGCAATCCTCCGACTTCCCTTCCTAGCGCATCCTCCATTCGTCCTTCCCGGTTCGTCCGCGCTCTGCGGGTTGCCACCGCTTGGGAGCCACGTCCTCCGCCCCGGGGGCCACTTGATTTTTTTATTCTTATCTTCCATGGTCTATCTGCTTCGCCCACCTTGGGCAAAAGCGCTGCGCGCTGAGACCCGCGTAAATCTAATTTTCGTTCGTTCGGGATTCGAACCCAGGCCCTACGGCACAGCAGTCAGTTTTGCTAACCACTATACCGGATGGGCGACTGTTTTTTGTTCTAGTGAACGGAAAATAGCTAACTTTGGTATTTTTATAAAGCTAATAAGATGGCAATAAAATAAAATCATAAAAAAAATTTGTTAATTTTTGGCAAAATTCACAATTTTAGGGTAGTCGGAAACCTTAATCACTAGGCTACAGAGGCCATATCGATGGCAGATATCTCAGCTAGGAAAATAGAACGTGAAGGATGAAGTAAAAAGGATTTTCGTATGAGACTCAAGGGATTTTGTATGAAATAAGAGGCACCAATATGATTCGTTGTCTTGCAAGCGTCGATGTAAATATAAACAAAATCAGAAAATAAGTAAATAAAATCACTTAATAGTTATTTTGTAAGTACTATCATCTGTATCCGCCCCCCTCGCATTAGTAAATCTTTTTTAAAAATTTTTTTAAAATTAAACTCATGATATCGTACCACGGTGTGAAGATCTTGTTCCTGTTAGCAATGAAATAACACATATTCCGCAATATATTTTTTATGTTTTTGTATATACCTTTTAATGTAATATAATATTTTTAAAATATAATATTTATGCATTCATAATTTATAAATTTTCTGCAGTTGTAATTTGTAAAATTTGAGGTATGGATCCAATAACATTTAAAATGAATAACCGAATTACAACATGAAAACACTGTAGAGAAAATGAAAAAAAAATTGTGTGAGGGAATTTTATGAAAAGGTTAATAACGAAAACAGAAATTATATTAATGGGAATACGAAAAAAAGGGAGTTATAGCTGTGCTTTGCGAGTTTTAGCTTAAAATGCTACATTCAATAGGCACCAGCCAAATAAATATACGGAACACTGAACACTCTAACAGTTTTTTTTTCTTTCTTTCTTTCTTTTTTTTTTGGTATCCCCTCAATGTTTTCAGTCGGATAGATCACTTGCAGGTGGTTTTTTTTTTTTTTTTTTTTTTTTTAACATTTATAAACCCCGTGCACCACCGAACGTATAACACGATTGCAGGTGGTTTGGAAGAGATTATGGGTTGTTTACTTTGAAAGCTATATAATACTAGGCAGTAACAAAGTATGTCACAGTCACTTAATGTCACTACTGGAGTCCCAAAAGTTCTCCATTGCCCCCCCCCCCCCGCTTCCCCGTGAACAAATATTTTGAAAGTAGCCTTTCAAGTGTGAAAGAAGGAAAGGATACCCAATGCGCGACACAATACAAAGGATGAGCGATTTCATCATGCTATCATCAAGTTTTTTTTAAATGAAAGCTAGGGATGTTGGATCATATTTGATGCTGCACAAAATTTTGATGAAAACACACAGAACAAATTATAAGTACCCCAATTCTTCTTTTACACGGTAGATGCGTTCCTTAGAAATTAAGTAAAAAAAAAATCGCGTACACACACACAAAAATATCAGCAACATATTTCACAACTTTAAAAAATTGTGTAAGATGACAAATCTAAAATATTTTCCAAATAAAAAAAAGGTGCAAAATAAAAGTATAGATATTTTTAAAACAAAAAGTAATTCATTTTTATTACAAAAAAAAAAAAAAAAAAAAAAAAAATCAATCTTTGAGTACATATAACAAATAAAATTCAAATTGAAGTTAGTAATAAAATAATTAATTAACAATTGTTCATTACAACTCGATAACAAGCGTGCATGTTTACTACGAACTGGATCAAAAATGTTATCATCAATAGATGTCTATCACAATTGTCGGCTTTGATTCAAAGGAAGAATTTCGTTCTTTATTTATGGTCTCTGTTGAGGGGAGGGGCAAAGCCTAGTACGGTTTGGGGCCTAAAATCTAATTTTGAAGGGGGAGGGGTTGCCAAATATTCTCAGTTGCGCCACTTCGAGTGGTGAAGGTCACGAACTCGAGACTGGAGTTGCGAGTTGTATACAGTTGCAATAAACATAGAAACTATGTTCATTATTGTAAAAAAATTTTCAACAACCTCAATATAATTTTCTAAGTTCGCCAATGGCTAGAGCAAACAGGAAGTAGTTATGTAAGAGGAGGAGCTTGAAGACTTGATTGGCACTGATTTGACAAGAAAAAGTTTCAAGTGTCAAATGGGCGGAGAAAACATTTTTTAGATACGGTTGAAAAAATTTTGATTAATACGTAGAAATGCTATGCTGTTTTTGCTTTTTCATCATCAATTAATTCTTGGATGATTCAAAAAAACAATATTTTAGTGATAAAATACAATTTTAAAAAGTTCATAAAATATTTTAAAGTATTTATGTTCTAAGAATTTTAATCTATTGGTGAAAATAGTACTATATTTCTTTTATTGCATCATAACTGCACGGAATGGGCATTGACAACTTAAGAGAATGTTAATTAGGAATTTATTTACTTTTTCCAAGTGTACGGCAACTTTTTTCATTATTAAATTTTTGAGAATATCTGAACGTTCTTGTAAATATAAATAGACAACAATAAACACGTAAATATTTGAACAGTGTAAAAAAAAATGGTTTGAAAGTTGTTTTTTTTTTCACATATTTTTTTCAGTCAATGAAAAAAAATATTTAAAAAAAATACGAAAGGTTATTTCTATTCGAAATAAGAGCCCTGAGATAAATATTTTTTTGTTCTTTTTTCGAAAAAAAAGACAGTCTATGAGCGTTTATTGTAACAGCGCTATATTTATAAAAATTCAAGAAAGAAAACGTCGTAGAAGTGTTTCGTTTCCATCTGCAATTGATTAATAGTAGTAGAATTACCAAAGTTTTGTAACAGTT
Source organism: Trichonephila clavata (assembly GCA_019973975.1). NCBI lineage: Eukaryota > Metazoa > Arthropoda > Arachnida > Araneae > Nephilidae > Trichonephila > Trichonephila clavata. Next base: position 63,096 of record BMAO01015322.1, on the reverse strand, counting down.
AGAAATACGAATACAATCTACTTTAGATTAATTAAACATTGAAATTTTAGGAGATCCACTGTGTTTCAGCTTTTATGAATTGTTCTTAAATAAATAATACTACCACTCGAATCTATTTTTGGAATTAAGGAAAATTAGAGTTTGTTCTATGGCAGTAAAAGTTCAAATCTTTGGTAAAAATACTGCTGCTGCGGGATCACACTTCTTTTGTGATTTCCAGCAACTTTAACCTTTTTGTACAGAGAATTCAAGAGCACTTACGAACGGACAATAGACACACCCACATTCCCCCACACACGAAAAACGCATTCCATATTTTATGGCTAGCTTAAGAGTTAATACAAAAAAAGAGTGTTGAAGTGCTTTAATACGCAAAAACAATCGATGACAATTTCAACTGTTACAGGAAACATGAAATTTTAGAATAAAGCATGTACAGTAGGGGGTTTCAAACCCGCTGCCAACAAAGAACCTGTTTGCAGCCAGGTCAATATATCTGTTCACAATAATATATAATAAAATAACAAAATTTCTCCCGAAATTGGAAAGATAGTAGCAGAGAAGATAAATCAAATGTCAGGGGTGTAAACCGGGGGTGGCCAACCTTTTCGGGAAGAGTGTCTCTTTCTGATTTAAAAAAATTAGGCGTACCACTTCTAAATTTTCCAATAAAATAATATGAAAAGGTGAAAAAGTGTTACTTTTAAACTTATGGAATTTTTACACAAATAGTATATTTTATGCAAGACTAAGTAGTAGAAACTTAGAAATAATATAATATGTTTGACAGAAGTACACAAACTTAAGTTTTATTGTTAATAAACCTTTTACATTCACAAATTATTTAAGTAAGCTAAAAAAAAAAAAAAAAAAAAAAAAATTGAGACATCTAGTTCTAAATAATTATTAAACTGTCAGTACTTTTTTAATGTGGCTTTTGAATACGTAGTTTTTTTTTTTTAACTAACTCATCTATATTAAGAATATGCTAGCAAGATTATGTTGTTTTAGGTGTATATCAATAAATTTTGAGTTATATTTTGATTTTATTATATTCATAACAGAACACATTTGTTCAAAATCATGTTGATCCAAACCTACAACAATATCTGGCAGCCAAATAGAGTAAATTTGGAAATTGTTTGCTCGTACAACTTTTCAAAATTCAACAAAATTCGGATTCCTTGCAGTTCAAATAAATTCCTTATTTTTGTTTTTAGGTTAGAGTATGGTGTTATAGATCTATATTTCCGATTTAGGTTTCAGGTGGGTAGCAATAAACGTCTTGCCAAGACATTATGAAGAAAAAAAATCTATGAAAATATCAGCATTTTTATATGGTTTTTTTTATCATCTCGAAAATATTTTCAAACCTAGCACTGAATGAGTCCTGCAAAATGGATATTAAAATTTTAAAACTATCTTAACTCGAGGCATTAATACCTTTGGTAGATACTTCATGTATTAAAGTGAAATGTGTTAATCTTTATCCCAAAATCGAAACAAAAGAAGATATATGATCACTAATTGTCAGAAAAGTATAGTTTTTTCCTAGTAGCCATAAATTTAAATTATTTAAGGTATCTGAACACGTTCGGAGTACTTTTTAACAAAATAGCGTACTAAAACATTATAAATGTTCTTTTAGGACTCAATACCAATAAATATTACTATTTAACTATCAAAATTTAAAATAAATTACCTGAATTTTACACAAATCACAATTATAAGCGAAATTTTAGCAATATTTTAAAAAAACTTCAAAGCAGTTAGAGAAAAAAGTAATAAACATATATTAGTAAAAGTATTACTAAAACAAATTAGATGCAATTATCTGGAAAATGTACTAAAATTTTAATTTTTTATTAAAATTTGAAAATTTTAGAGCTGATTGAGTAAACATTATAAGAAATGTTACATTTTTTATGAGACCATTTAAATAATGGTCTCATAAAAAATGTAACATTTCTTATACAACATAAGAAGCCATAACTCAAAAAGTATTCATACAATAAGAAATATATTAGTACATTCTCTAGAAAATAACATAAATATCAGGTTCAAAAGTTTTATAGAAATACATTCGTAATATTTTGAGTTATCAGACTCGCCATGATAGATTTTGAGCAATTGAAATGCCCACTTCTGGTAGATCAAAAACTCACTTCCGGTTTTTCTAAATTTATAAAATTGATTGTAATTTGGCCTCTAGGTAGTGTAGAAACAAAGAAAAATATGTTTCGTAAAATTAAAAGATAGCTCTATTCAATAAAATAAAAAACAAAAATATCTGTCTTGACTGAATTTGGTCATTTTCAACGTGTATTCAGATACCTTAAACTTTTAAAACTATCCTAACTCGAGGCATTAATACCTTTGGTAGATACTTCCTGTATTAAAGTGAAATGTGTTAATCTTTATCTCAAAATCGAAACAAAAGAAGATATATGATCAATAATTGTAAGAAAAGTATAATCTTTTCCTAGTAGCCATAAATTTAAATTATTTAAATGTCTCATACTATCAGTAAGAAAAGCTAAATCCGAAAGCCAATCTGCACATTCTTGAGTATCTAACACTCACTGGGTAGTTCATTGTTTTCTTCCAGGTATTTTAAGACATACACTCCATCCAATTCCAAAATCTCACAAGAGCACTTCCTTTGAAAAGCCAGCTCACACAACAATAAAGAAGTATTTTCTGCTGTATAATTTTCTAATGTAATTCAATTAAGTGTATTTAAAATAGATTTTGATGTCTTTTTTTTTTGTCTGAGACAACCGCATTTCAATAAAACTGTAAAGAAAAATTCATATTTATTATCTTTTCGAATTTTTTAATTTTTCAAGTCGTGCCACACTGTGGCACTCGTGCAGTGGGTTGGCCACCCCTGGTGTAAACATTAAATTTTTCTTGTTCTTTTTATTTATGTTTATTATAATGTATTATTCGAAATAAATTTACGCTTCAAAGAATATTAATTTATTTGCGGCCCACCTAAAGATCAACTTTGTTTGTTTGACTCAAGTTAGTCTTTGAGTTTGACACCCCTGATGTACAGTAGAATTGATAAGGAAATCTTTGAAGCTGATTTCTCAACGTTAAGATTTTACAATCATTGTTCTTGTACACAGTGAGCAACAGAAATCAAAATATCTTCCACGGTTCCTAGTTTTAGAAGGAATGAAAAATGTTACTGGCACATAAAAAATTATTTTAAGTGTTGTAAAATATATTAATTGGAACTCGACAATCTTAGTCGAGACAGGTATCAGACGCCCTCTCCTCCCCTTCTTATGCGCGCATATGCATATATATGACTTGCACGTTATACGCCTGGATTTTATGGTACCTTGTTTCGCTTAAAGTTCAGCTTCCCTCTCAGACTCCGTTATTAGGATGACGCAACCAGTGAAAATAATCGCCAACAATGAAATCGAAGACGAAGCTCGCCAAATCAAGTTGGTAACCCATGGGTATATATATCTACAGGTGAATTTGCTTTGGACACGTCAGTGTTATCTCCAGAAACTCCGAGAGCCAGTACGTACAGATTAAAAGAACTCCTCATTGTCTTCAGAAGCTCAGTAGCCATTGCGTCATTTGAAAGGGTAAGACTTGAACTTTCGTTTCGCATGTTGTTGTTTTTTTGGCATGTACATAATTTTTGTGGACATGTAGATGAAAAAAAATCTCTCTGTGCAAATGTTTTGAACCTATTTTAATTAATTTGAAACAATAGCTAAAGGTGTAATTTAATTATATCTCGATGAAAGAATTAAAAAAAAAACATAGTTTTCTAGAAATGTTACTTTAAACTTCAAATTATTTTTTAGAGGAGGAATTAGTTCTCAATATATATAAACTTTCATATTTTTTCTCTCTAATGTTATATTTTCGTGGAAGTTACAGATTTTTTCTCTGACCCTAGCGTAAAATGTATTAAAATTCTTAATATACTAATATTTTAAACAGTTCTATTTCATGTGAATAGACAATAAGATATAAATGATCCTTTTCTAGTATTAGACAAATATAGTTGAAGAAGTAAATATTTTAAGTAAGTTATTTATTTTTCAATTCCTATTATTAGTTCACTTTCTCCTTGTATATATCTTGTTCAAATTTTCAATCGTTAATAAAATATTTTCTATTCATCCATTCAAGTCATATACATTTTTTTAAACTTGTAGTGGATCACACTTGATTTTAAAAAAAATTTCAAGTATTAATTCATTAATTAAATTAAAAAAATGAATAAATAGTAACAAACAAAAATAATAGTTGAACAGAAAAAATATAAAGGAAAATCGTTCGTTGAGTCCCTGTAGTGCAATGAACTTCTAATCCAAAGGTCGTGGGTTTGAATCCCACCTTGGATGACCTAACTTCTGAGAATATAATTTCTTTTTTACTGTACTATATTATTAGAATAATTAAATTTAATTAATGAATAAACAGTCACAAACAAACAAACAAAAAATAGTCCAACAACATACATAGAATGGAAAATTGCAAGAAAAACCGCTTTCTATTTTGTCTTTTAATATTGTGACTCCTTCATATGTATATACATATATATATTGATTGTAACTATTTAATAAAAAGTAACTCTTAATAAAATTTTTATTTTCAGACCTAAGTAGGAATTGACATAACTTTTTTTTTCTATTACTTGTTCAAAGTAATTTTTGAGTTTGAAAGTGATTTTGGAAGAAAAAAAAAACTATTTTAGTCATTAAAATGTGCATTTTTTTTCATTTTGTTGTCTTTCAGAATTAATTCAAAGTTGTTACATAATTTGTTTTTATCTGAATTATTTTTCACTGAAATATGAAACAAAAAATTCTTTCCAAGTAAATATAAATGATATTTTTCAAACCGTAAGTAACAGTTTATACTAATTAATGTTCGCTTATATTAATTTTATATGATATTTTTTTCTTATAGTGTGCGGTACTATTTCAATTTTTATGTTTTTCAAAAGTAACTTTAAAGCATAGATACTAAAATATACGCAAATTATATTAAATAGATTTTAATGAAAAAAATAGTACCACACACATATGATATAAATTTAGGCTGCACAGTACCCTACCAATTTCAGAAATGCAGGAAAAAATTATAAATTATTATAATTATTATTACCCTTTTTCTTGTGACTTATATCATTGAGAAGCTTACCACCAAATTTCAGATCTGATATAAAATTAGTTTTTAAGATATTTGAAGCTTTCTGAGCTTAGGTTTTGGTTTCAGTTTCATTTTAAAGCATTTTTCGACTCTAAAATCGAATTAATTAAAAATTACTTTTGAGCACAATCAACTCTTTCAGTATAAAATCGTTATTAGTAACAATTTTCATTACTAAATTCATTTCTGCTTGATTATGTGTTTTGAGTTCTTATAGTTAGTTAATTAATTTAATTAGGCAACAAAACACAACTGCGTCATTCAAAATTTAAATGCGTAGTTGCGGCTGGGTGATTCAATTTAATCGCTGCATTTTCATCTGCTTCATAAAGATGGAATTTCATTTCTGCTTCAAAAAGAAATTCAGATTTTTGGACTGATTTCCTGTTCAAGTACATATATATAGGCATTTTTATCTCGAACCAGTGGCGCACACAGAAATTTTTCAAGAAGGGGGGGGGGTCCAGGGTCTGAAAACATTCCCGTATCATGCTCCAATATACCACCCAACATACTCTTTTGATTTTGTCGATTTTCGGAAACAAAAAAAAACAGGAAAAAATTAATTCTTGAATAAGTAATTAGCATTAATTAATAATATTAATTATTATTCATAAAAACTGAATTTTATTTTATGTAATATATACATAGGATGATAATCAATTGAAAAAGAAAAAAAAAACAAGGGTTTTGGAGGGGGATCTGGACCCGAGGACCCCCCCCCCCTCCATCCCCTTGGTGTGCGCCACTGTCGCGGACTATATATGTTGCATCCTGAATTTGAGCAAAAAATTATTTTAGCTCGGCGCGCTTTTTGAAGTCCTGTATGTCGAATTTCGCCATGTGAGGTTTTCACGTTACAACGGGGAGAGAGGAAAAATATCCCCTTCCCCCCACACACTCAATTACGAATAAAGGCAGCCTAGTCGGGAAAAGGGTCTTGTTGGATAGAGAAAAAAATATGTGGGGGTGGCCTCTCTTTTGAATTACAGTTGTACGGCATCCGAAGTAAATGAGAAGAAAACTTACGATTCGTTTTGAAATACGTATCCCTCTCGTTTGATTTATACCCCCCCCCTTTTTTTTACATGATTTTGAAATAACACGGTACACGAATTGAACGTGTTCAACACACTATATTGTTTTCCTCTGCAATAATTTAGCAATTTATCAGTCTAAGAATATGTATGTAATATTCCTGTAAAGTCATTTTTGTAAAAATATTATCGTCTGCTTTAATAGAAGTTATATTCTAATGTATTAAGCCAAAATTCTCGTATTTCCAATCAATTTTTACATTCGAAATAAATTAATGATTTCAATTCGTATCATCTCCCTTCTGCTGCCCAAACGTTCAAATTGTTTTTTTTTAATAATAATGCATTTAAATAAAATGAATAAATATATATATTGTCTAAGAAACACTAAATTAGTATATTATTTAATAAAAAAACAAGTTATAGTATAAATTATACATTTAAGTTATTAGCGCTCTTGAAACTTTCAGCGACCACGCCTCATAATTCTTACTTTATTTTCAAATAGAGCTTTTAAGGCGATATGGTACCATCTTAACAATTTTTTTTAATATTTTATATTTGATTTTAATTGTATTTTATAAAGGTTAATATTTAATAATAATTCCATGACAAAAAAATTTTAATTTGTTGCAAAATGTTTGTAAAATTTAAATTTCTTGAACTTTTTTAAACATTTTTTAAATCTCTAAGGCTTTTTTAAATATATCTCTTTCTTTCAAATTTTTTTCCCCCAAGTACCTTATAATATACTACATAAAACTGGGCATGGTTTTTTTTCCTGCTGCTGCTCTTTAATTTTGTATTAATTTTTTTTAAGTTGAACTTCCAAAAATTCTCAAAAAAACATTAATTTTGATTTTGAGATTTTTTAGAAAAAGTACTAAACATGTTAGAGCTAATTCCATGCACATTTTTACAAAACATACGTTTCAAAACATGTATAAAAAATTTCAAATCCACACTTCAATTATCAAAAAAGTTTTAGGATTTTGAGTAGTATATGTACAAAAATTCAACATGGAGAAAAATGATTTTGAAGTTTTCATTCCATGAATGGCATGATATAATATTCATCGAATAGTCTGAAACTTTTATGAAATGTTAATTACCTTATTTAAAACTGCTTACCATAAGAAATTGCAAAAAATGAAGAACAATTAAACAGTATACTGGCATAATGAATATATAGAAAAAAACGAATGAAAGATCAATATTTCATAAAAATTTATCTTAATAATTATAAAAAAAAATACACACATTTCAGAGCTAATTCCGTGCTCACAGCTAATACACAACATGTACAAAAGATGTTAATGCCCTTATTTTTTTTTATTTCCATGATTTTAAAAGCCTTCACATGTTAAATATTGTACATGAAGGAAAGCAAAATCAAATAGCAATTTATAGGTAAAATATATCAAAATCTAAGAATTGTATATGTGCATTTGTTTAAATAAATATCTTAAAATATTTAAAAAATAAAAGTATTGAACTTTACACACATGGGATATATATATGACCAAAAATAAACACATAAAAATGGGAGAGTTTTTCTATTCTTGCGAATTAGATTTTTAATTATTTGAGTTATCAAAATGAGATTTAGTATTTGTGCTTTAGGGGAATCTGTTTTTAAGTTTTAATTTCCTTCATAATAATATCATAAAAAGCAGGCACAGCTTTTAAATTTTGACCAAATTCATTTGCTCCCCCCCCCCAATAAACAATACATAAACTAGAATTTTTGCATGAATTACACAATTCTTTCTTGATCAATAACAAAAAATTAAGGATTGGAAGGATGTGGATATACAATGCTCAGTTTGGGAGGAACAGAAAAGTTGGACATTGCTTTTCGATATATAGAATTATTGTCAGAAACTACACCTATAACTTTGAATCCTATACCATCAAGTTATACGATAGTTTTTTTACAACAGCAAACAAATTTTTCTTTTAAGAGGAGAAAGAAGACTTTGAATCATGAGCACATATGCTGAAGTAGCAGCTTGTTCACTGTTCTTTGCCATCCCAAGAATATTACCCCCTTTAAAATCTAAATATAGTTTTGAATAGTTTTTATCAAGCACCACTGTGACAGTTTTGTCAACAGATTTTAGGATGTTTACTTTTTTTTCATGTATGCTAGAAAGTTTTCATTTGATTATTCTGTTTGAGGATTAGTTTTTAAAGATGAACAAAGTTTGTGCAAAGTTCTAGGAATATTAAGATCTCCTGAATTTCTTAAAAATTTATAGGCATGAGGAGATATGGATTGTAATATACTAAAAAAAACCCATCATTTCAGAGGAATCTAAAAGAAAACTTGTTACAGGTTAAAAATTTGAGCTGATCAATTAAGAAATGGAGTACAATTTTTTTTATCATCATCTAAATCTGAAAACATACTTTCTAAAAGATTAACAATAAAATCAAATGTTTTAGGAAAATCATGGGAGCTTTTCATTTCTTCTCTGAGAACTAGTTCATGTAATATTTTATTTACAACAGTAACATTATTAAGTTTTACAGGAAATTTGTGCTTACCAAGTTTATTTATCTTTGTTTGACCTATGTGTGTTGGCAAATTTAATTCTTTATTTATAATCACTGATGTTTTAAAATAACAGGAGATACCGTTGTGTCTAGCATCATAATTATTACTAGATCTTTTTTACAAACAACAGTCCATATGTCCTGAAGCTTCTCTGCATTTAAACACTCGACTAATTCTGGAAGCGACGTAACATTTATTCGCAAACATATTTTGATCCAAATTGGTCACAAATTTCAACTCTTCACAGGCAACTATATAAGTGCTCATGTTTTTGCAAAATCTGCAATTAACCAAACATTTGCACGGTATTCGGTAGATTTGGCTCACTTTGACTTTACAACTGTGCATCGAACAGGAAAACAAAATGTCATCACTGATCAACTTCCGTGTTTTCCAACACCACCTGTTTGCTTGACAGTTACTGCGAGCCATGAATTGGAAATTTGTATAAAGCAAATACAAGATGATTTTTGTCAGTATATTTTGTACATACTCACACAAAGGACAAAAAGAACTATGTAAATCATATGCGATTAATACCACATTACAAAATCTCAACCAAAAGACTGTCAATCACATGAAACTGATACCACAACACAAAATTCCTCTAGATCAAAGTGGTCTATATAGAGGGTCTATGACGACCTGCAAGGGGTCCACGTCAGCACAAAAATAATTTGGGGGTCCATGAGGTGTAAATGGGGGTCTATGATAATGGCTTTTATTTTTTTTCTAGATCGCGCCTTTAAATTTAAAAGGAAATTTTCTCAAGTGGAAACAAAATTTTACCTATTTAACAGATATATTTACTAAATTTAATAGGGTTAATTTGCACTTATAAGATGACTGCACAAATTTTGTTAAAACAAGAGCCATTTCATCATTTCTTTCCGTAGTTAAGCTAAAGAAGTATAATACTGTAGGTCCCGAATTTTCTCAGTATGTCACAGACAATCTGTCAGGACGTTTTAACCTATGTTCAACATTTAAATGCCTTATTTTCAGATTTTGAAACCAGGTTTTGACTATGGTAATACCACAGTAGGCAATGAATTAATTCACAAGGTCACATTGAAAAAAAACTGCCCCATCACAATAGGAACTGATCATAATAAGCACTAACGAAGATCTTTAAGTTTGGAAATGGATATCAGCAATTTTGGCTTTAAAAAGGCAAACCTATTATTTATCTCAAATTATGGAATATTGTGAGAACATTTTTAATCGCTTTTCCTACTGAGAAAAAGCTTCAGCACGGTTGCCAATCTCCAAAACAAAAGAAGAAAGATATAAACACTGGGCACTACTAATAGAGGGATTTAAGGATAAACCTGACAAGATTGATACCAAATGTTTAAAATTTGTTATTGTAGCGCCAGATTCATCCCTCCCTTTAAAATCATTCGTTTGTTGTTTATTTTATTTAACAGTTAATTTATGTATTAATTAACTTTTAATTTATTTAATTAACATGTACTTTTTAAATTTTAATCACTATACTTCATTACAGTTAAAAATTTAATTCATTTAAAATGGTAGTACCAGCTGTCAAAAAGACATTTAAGTTGATAAATTTGTAGAAATTTAATATTAATTAAGCAGGAGGTCTACCCCAAACTGAAAAACATGGCAAGGGGTCTATGAGACAAAAACGTTTGGGAACCTCTGCTCTAGTTCACCATTTTATTTACTTTTTGGATATGAGTCCCGTCTTTCCTGTGAATTTCTTAGTCATTTTAAGATCCAGCTCGCACAATGGGGTCAATTTACGGCTAGTCGGCACCAAGTCAAAATCACGTGAGGAGTATACAAACATTTCCCTGGCCATCACGTGAGGAGTATACAAACTTTTCCCTGGCCTTTACTTTCCTTTCTTTAATGTGTGACATTAAAGCAAAACTGTTGGAACAGTTTATATCTACTTAACGAAGTTAATTTCAGAAACTGCAGTCATTTTTATAAGGATTTTGAAATATCCTTGTTTATTAATTAGGTATGAATTTATTTTAGTAATCTTTTTAGCATAATTTTTGTTTTTGTTCAGTAAATGTGTCATTTAGTGTTAATGTGCTAAGCCGGCGGTTACTTGCAGTGTTTGTTTATATATTTATTAATTCCAGGTTATTTTTTAGTATACTTTTATTTAATCCTGAGTTATTTTTTTTAGTTTATTATGTTTATTTGCACACAAAAATGATTCACAGTATAAAATTGAGACCACAAATTTGGAAAAACTTCTCATAGGTTTCCAATTACCTATTCGTAGATAGTGTATGACTCCATATAAATTCATAAAATAGTTTAATTTCTAAGAAACGTTTGTAGATATGAAATGGTCCCATTTTGAAATGTTAATGTTTATTCCATTCATATATTGTCTGATTCCCTTAGTATTTAAAAGCTACAAAAAAAAAAAATGTATCATTTGCTTAGAAATGCTATCTCTATAATTTCTCTCATAGAAGATCATGGAATATTTAGAGACATGAAATGCATGTAAACATAATTTTGAAAATGAATTGATAATAATATTTGTCAGCAACATGGATATTTTTGTTTATTTAAAAAATTTTATATCTATTTCTAATGTTTAAAAAGAGATTTATACTTTTTGAGAGTAGAGTGTATAAAATAATATTCAGTTAATATGAAAGTTTTTGATTAATTATTAGGAATTCTTCTGTGATTTAAATGAAAATGCTTTTAACATCATTTAAAGGTTTTGTGTATCTGAAATAATCTAGTAGTAAACAAACATTTGATACATTTTATAGTCTGACTTTCCTTTATAATTATTAGCCTTCAAAAGGCTTGAGTTTTTTTGGAAATACCTGTCTCCAACATTCAGAAAGAAATCAATTGGACTTTTTTAATTAAGAAATTAAGAAAGAATAAATTAAGAAACATGTTTACAGAAATAGGCTTTTTAATAAAATTAATTTATAGTAGAACAAATTAAATTATTTTTATGAATAGCATACAGAAGTAGAAAATTCTTATTGGACAGAGTTTTATTTAATAATCATACTCATTTTAATACACATCATTTATTGACACTTAATTTTAACATTACATAAATAAACCATTTCATCATCTGCTGTATAAGACTCTGTGAATGTAACACTATACTATAAGGACAAATAGAGAAATCAAGGATATAACTGCCAATATTCAAATTGCATAATATCCTAGACAATTATTAGGCCTCAATTTTTATATCTTATTGATAATATCTAAAAAATTCTCTGGAAATCTTATAAATGTCTTTTTCAATTTATTTACTACAAAAGAGTATTAAATGTCATCAATCCAAACAAATAAAATGATACAGTAAAAAAAAAAACAAAGAAAATCATCTCCTAAACTACAGATTAATTAGTTTTAAAAAGGTCAAATTATGCTAAATTTCTAAAAATTTCTTTCGCTTTATGCATCTCATTAAGTTTGTGTGTGTGTGTGACAAAACTTAAATTTTTAAACACACCACCACAGACAATTAATAATAATCAAAAAATTTCGAAAACATTTTTTTTTTCTTTAAGGTTTTTGTGAATTTTATTTATTCTAGTTTGAACACTATCAAAATTAATTGAATCAAATTAATGCTTTTATTTTTCTTTTTCGGATATATTTACAAAAGTAAGATCTGAAAAGGTCTTTTATTGTTTACAAAGAAATTAGGGGAGACCTGTGTATCTAGGGCCACCCCCCTTTACTTTAATAATATTTAATTCTAAGTTTCATTACTCAGTTGGGTGAGTAGCAATACCAATTCCTACTTTGGCATTCGTTTTGAAATTTTGCAAAAGAAAGCTGTGGCAAGTTATACATGAAAAACATTTTTACATGGTCTGAAGTAAAATTTTGCTGCTCATCTCTTTTTATTGTTGTACCAATGTAAGTCAAATATTTTTCTTTAAATTTAGTACATAATTTTATTTATAACATTAAGTACTAAATGATATTTCAAATAAGTCTCCTCTCCATGTGGGTTTTTCTGCAGAAGACATATGAAATTTCTAAGTCTTGTACCTAGGGCCACATAGTTGCCTTGTACCTAGGGCCATGGCCCTAGGTACAATTGCAACTAATATTCTTGATGCTATTATTTTATTGAGAAAGGTTTTATAATAAAAGGAGGAAAATGGCCATAATTATCTGAACCATTTTGATTTAGTCAAGCTTTTTATTATTACTAAATGTTATTTAAATGAGATGAGAGTTTATATTTTATTTTGAAACTTTCAGTATTCTTGATTTTATAAAAAAATATCTTTGCTACCATTTTTGTTATTATTCAGGATTATTTTGTTTAGACAACATAAGAATTCCTTTAATTAAAAAAAACAAAACAATTTTTTATATTTATAAAAAAATATAGTTTTAAATAAGGTTTTTATGATATTTTAATTAATTTTATAACCTGTATTCCACTGCCATACTGCAAATTTTTAATTTATCAGGTTTCCTCTTTATGAGCAATTATAAATTCCTAACTTTAAGATGCTTAGAAATTCTGAGAGAATAAAAAGGTCAAATTCTAATGCAGATAATATAACTGCAGAAGCAGTTTTGAAGGATGGAATTCCAGTTCAGACTGCAGTACGACAGTTTGGAGTAAGCAGAACTACACTGCAAAGACACATGATTTTTGCAGGAAGACTAATAATTCTGAAAATATGGAATTAAATTGTGCATATTATAACCGATGTGCTGTTTGGATGGTGTTCTCTAAAGATGAAGAGAGTGTTCTTGTTCAGTACCTTATCTTTGCATGTAATATGCATTTTTGGTTGTCAAAAAAAAGAAAACAAGTTAAAAAGCTTCCTTTAGAATATGCAAAAGCTAATGGGAAAAAATGTCCCAAGTCTTGGGATGCACATGGTGAAGCTGGTGATCAATGGTATTTTGATTTTTTGAAAAGAAATAAGGTTCTTTCAGTAAGAAAGCCACAAGTTGTGCAAGAGCTTTAATAAAACAAATGTTGATACTTTTTTTGTGTGCAAAGTATCAGGAGGTATTGTCAAAATACCAGTTTTTGCCTGAATGCATTTACAATATGGATGGAGCAGGCATTAAGAGAGAGATTTTCTATTACTTTCTATTGATTACAGAGTGAAACCTAACTTTCAAGAAAAGGTCCTAGGTACAACAGCTGCTGGCCCTAGGTACAATGATATCCTTATACCTAGGGCCATTTGTGAAATTTTTTAAAAAGCTTTTATTTCACAGAATTTATTATTTAAAGTACTTATATTAATTCTAATTGGATGGTAGTTAGTATAAGGATGAGTGCATATCAATTTCACATTTTTTAAACAGGTCAGTGGCTCTGTTTTTGTCAATTGAAAAAAAGTGGCCCTAGGTACACAGGTTTCCCCTAATGGCAAAAACTAGTCTTTTAATACATTACTGATGACAAATTAATTCCCAACAAGAGTTTCAATTGAGCTGAAATTTCTACACTGCATAAAAGTTTTAAGACCTAGATATATTTCAAGTTCTCACATTATTCCATATTAGATTGTTTCAGAGCAATCACAGCTCACAAAGTAAGTAATTAAATTGTCTCTCCTTTTCTCTTAATTAATCTAACTGATATTCTACAGCTTCACAAAAAATGTGTACATAGTAAAAATACCCACAAAAAAAAGAAAGAAATTTCATAAAAGGTATCTTAAAATCTATTGCTTTAGGAGGGGGCGAGATTTTATATTCTCCTCAAATTAAAAAAAATATAATAAATTATGTACTATGATTTTAGCTTAGTAAAAATAAGGTAAATAATCTTTAAATTTTTTTTCAAAGGACATGTATAATTGGGTTGTCTGTTATTTAAAATTAATTAAATCTATACAAGAAAAAGAACCTGCTATGTTAAATATATCACACATAGGAACTAGAAAGCAAAATCAGGATACTGCATAACATTTGTATAGGTTATTTACAAAACTTTTCATAGTATTTTTGAAAAATTGTATAGTATGGGTTCAGATTAAATGAAATATCATAAGAATTTTGGAATTTCATATCTTAAAAACTGGCAGAGTTATAAAATCCACTTCTATACACAATCAACTTTCTAAATTTACATAAAACAAATTAGAATACTGAAATCATTAACTTATAGAAAGTTTTCAATAAAAGAAACATGTATAAAATGGCAATGCACAAACTATTTGTTGTAAAATATCTCGATACACTTTTTTTCATGTCCTAAAAATACAATAAACCTTTGTATAACATTTGTTCATCATAACTGTAAAATCACACATTCAATACTAAAGCTTATGATATTTATTTTTAAACCACCCTAATTTTCCTTACATTAATTTTTATTAATAAATCTTCACATTGCATATACTTAAAACTACATCCAAATAAAGAGGGTGGATGGAAACACACAAAATTGACAAAGGGTTTTCTTTTTTTCAATTTCACACAAATTGCAAAAATACTACAATCTGTTCCTCAAAAATATACAAAGCATCATCTTCTGTTTTAATGGGAATATTTGATTTGTTTACACTGAACATACCAATACTTAATGCATAGCTATTTCTACCAGTTATTGTAAGCATAGTGTTAAATATACTTCAATTCCATTTCATTCAAATTTAAACTTATTTGGAGAAATGTATTGACATGTTATTTCGTTATCACTGATATGCATCTAAAGTATCCTTTTATATATAATTATATTTATACTTTAAAAAATGGAAGATGAAATGACATCAGGAAAAAAGATTCAGAATTCTGGCTCTGAAGTTCGTTTTAAAATATATTAATAAAAGACTGTAAATAAATTCTTTAAAATCATTATTAATTTAACAAGTTACCAAAGTTCACATGAATAAATTTAGTTCCATTCTAAAGAAAATCAGAATTTGTAATAATTGTAAGCAAGATTCTTTTACCAGGGCAATCCTAAATTTCACGAATAAAATATTAATTTACTTCAAAGTTTCTCTTAAGAAATGCTAAATCAGTACTCATACCATTCCAAAATTTGGAACATATGTATTAAACTGCCGACTAATTTCGCCAAGCAAAATGACGTAACGAATTTTAAAAAAACAACTTATATCGCTATTATTATTACTGTGATCAGGAACAGTTTCCACTCTTGGCTGTATATCACAGCATTTGTCAGTTTTTTTATTTGAAGAAATTGGTCGATATTATATAATACTATACAAGGACCCCAAATTTGTCCTTTCAACATATGTCACACAAAAATATCAGTAATTTTGGGCAATTAACCCCTTAACAATAATTTTGAAAAAAATTCTCTGAAATTACATTTTTTTACTGAATTTTCCATGAATATAGTTTATTGCAAACAATAATTTGTCAAGTTATTCATTTAAGAGTAAATAGAGTTGAAAAAGGTTATATTAAAATTCTGAATATTTCTACTGCTTTTAGAAAGTAAACATCCTACAGAATCAAATGTCTATATGTTAAGTTATACTTGGTTTGATGATCCTAATTACCGATATATAAATATCATTGTACTGATCTAAGTACAATTTTTGGGTCAATATTTGTTTCTAACACAATGCAACAAACTTATTCAGGACTTAAATTTATAGGCAGGATAAAATCAATAAACATGAGACTTAAAAAATTTATACTTGTGTATTTCAACGGGGACCTGTTTTAGGTAGATTTTGATTTTAGTTCATACTAATTAAATTTTTTTAGTTTTGAAATACATCTAATACTCTATATTAGATGTTTTACAGAGATGTTAAGATAGTATTATATGAGGTATGGGTGCAATGCTAATTTAATTTTTTTCAGTTGTAGGCTTCCTAATATTTCTTATTTATGATAGCATTTAGTGAATCAGCTTATCATCATTAATTTTTTCTTTCGGTACATCTATTGCAGGCTATTTCACCCATAGTTCCCATAGCAGAAACATACTACTGTTACCACTTTTCTGTGTTAATTTTATTTATATTTGCATTCATTCATATCTATTTACTCTTCAGCTTGATAATTTTTTCTCTTAAATTGAAATATTTGTTTTTGCTACATTATTATTTACTTTGAGGCAGAATTACTATTTGTTTAAAATTATTTATAGTTTGAACATTCGTTTTAAAAAAATATTTTTAATTTTTGGTTATACTCCTTTTTATACAGGGTTTTACCCTTACTGAAAAATATTATAATTGCTGTAATAGATGAATTTATGTTTTTAAAACTTAACCCGTGCGAAGAACGGGCATTTCAGCTAGTGCTTAATAAATTTCAGCTGGGGCTGAGTAGATTTCTTTAACACATAATGTTAATATTTCAATAACATATGTGAATCTTTATATCATCAAAATTATTGAATTTTACACGCATATTTGTTAACCATGGTAAAAAAAGTTTGTACATCTGTGTGACAAATTTATACCAGCCAAATTCTGAAAAACAGATATTGTGTTAAGAAATCCTCATACCACATAATAAATTTTATAATTTTTTTTTTTTGTAAAAGAACTATGGATTTAAAAATGATTTTATTTTGATCATGTAGGAGAGAACAGGACTTTTATATTCAATATATGCACACAAATTTATATTCTATAATACACATATTTTAGTTAAATTTTAATGCCTTAATTTTTTTCCACATTCAGAATTTATAATTCTCGATAAATTATATCTTTTTACTAAAATTGTACTGTGCATCAAGACTTTTAAAAAGATGCACATAATTTGTTTACATATAATGTTACAAAAGGTAATTTTTATATCTACTGTTTGAAAGTGGTATTTAATTCTCATCAAGTTAAACATTAGTGAACCTGTAGTAAATTAAGATATTTTTCCATTTCTGTAGTGAATGCTTTTCGAAAATTTTTTCCCCATGAGAATGTAAAATTATTTAGTAAAATACTAAATATGCCATGACATTTTCAATATGACATGTATGGTTAAATACCAGATTCTTGTGTTCTTGTTTTAGATAATTAAATACAGAAAAATCTCTTAACTACTTTGAAGATGTGTAAAATTTAGTTAACTAAATATATTTTTTTTATCTTTTTATGTATGTTCTCAGTATAATTTAATTTAAAATAAAAATTTCCTTTGAAGTTTTTTCAGTTCCTTAGACACCCCCCCTCCCCATCCAAAATCCTTTTAGAAGTTTCTTTTGTGAAAAAAAATTGTAGGAATCTCTGTTTTAGCTGGCGACTCGTTCTAAATGTTTCGTATTGAAAACAAGCCTATTCAAAGTGGTCAGAATATAATAAACAGTAAGGAGACGGTTAAAAATCTTTACGCTTTTCATCAGTCTGCATCATGTTTACAAAACACTCGAATTTATACTGAGATATTATAAAAAAGATTTTTTTTTCCTACTATCATCTTATCATTTACTGTGATCCAGCAACCATATATTGTTAAATACGAAATTTTAGTGGGTATAATGTAAAAGACCTGTTGCTATTGAGATTACCCTCAATTCGTATAGCAAATTGGATCGTCCATGATACGAAATAGCTCCCCAAACCATAACTCCCGGGTGTTAGGCCACTATGTCGTTCGATAACGCATTCTGGAAGGCAGCTTTCACCGGAATAGCGTCTAACACGAATGCGGCCATCATGGTCCCCCAAATTGAAGCGTGATTCATCTGAAAAAACAACTTGGTGCCAATCAGCTTGCCAGACTCTCTGCTCATGAGCCCTTTGCAGACGCAGCCATCGATCTTTTAAAGTTGGGGGGGATCCTGTATAAATGCAACCTTGCACGCAATCTATGGTGAAGCAGACGTAGATGAATTAACGAAGCCGACATTAGTACACCTGCAGCAGTAGACTTACGTGCTGCCAACTACCTGGAGAAGCTGTACGGTCATTCACCACTATGCGGAGCAAGTGTCGATCGTCGTGCACACACGTTTACCTTTCGTTGTCCGCTGCCAGTTTTTCGAGTTGTTTGGTGCTCCTCGGTCCACTGCTTCCAAACTAGCATCACTGTGGAACTGTTCCGCTGCACATGAGCTCCTATTGCGCGATAGGAATATCCTCCTACTCGAAGGTTGATAATACTCACCCGTTCAAACTCAGTAAGTTGTTGGAATTTCTCCTTGTTTCTTTTTGGAGGCATACTTAGGTCTTACTAAACGTTCGCCACTAACAAATAACTGTTAACTATTTTCAACGTCCTGCTACAGCCCTCTATTTATACGCTTTCAGCATCAGTTCATAGGGTGCTGCGCACTCCACGCATCCGCAGTGGCTCTGAAACTTTACTATTTTACGTAACGTCCTATAATTGATATTTGCTGAAGGGTCATTTAATTCTGATGATTCCTTCATGGTGTTGCATTTTTTACAAACAGCAGTGTATAATATTGACGTAACTGGACTGCTCTTGATGACATCAGCTCTAATAGTTTCCATAACAGAATGAAAAAACCATTGAGAATTCTTATACCAGAAAGTATCACAAAATTTTAGGAAACACATCTATAGAAATAATATCTAATTATACCAATAACAGAAGAAAAGAGATACTAGATATTCGCATCATTAGCAAAATGATTGCAACTCCAGGGTTCCTGCATAAATATTAGTTACTGAATAATCCAATATATATATATAATGCCTGCAAGCAAAACAATGATTTGGGACTCAATTCTTTTAATTTGTGACAAATATGTTTATCATACAAATCCCTTGTGGAATATACTGAATATAAGGGCATATATAACTAAGAAAAGGAGCACTTAAGAACAACATTTTCTATTCTAATTTCTACATATGTGCTATCTATTTGCATTTTCCCCTCGATTATCCTTGTAGACTACACCGTTATGAAAACACAAACAGACCTTCTATATTCTATAGAAAACTAGTGTTGGCGACACCTTTCGAATTGTGAGAAGAGCTTAATGTTTTTTGTGTTTGTGTTGCTTTGACGCAGTGCGGCATGGTTGCTGTTCTGAGTCTTGAGTTTAATGTAACCGGAGTTCATTTCTCTTCTTTCAGGCAAGTCTTCGTGGCTTGTGTGTGAAGGAATTTCGCCGCTTCTCTTCTCTCCTGCAGTGTGCCGCAGAACTCTCTCATCGCAAATTTCCTGCGCATATACGAGTGAACTTCATTGGAGAACAGGATATTTGAGTTGCATCTGGTATTTCGAAATCAAGAAGTAAACGTTCCAGGTAAGAAAAGTTCAGCATATGTTTTAAAAAAAAGTCCTTTAAGTTTGATTATTCAGATATGTAATTAAAAAACCACGAATCATTTTTAATGTGATAAGTATCAATGTAGTATATTTTAACATAACTATTCTTGCACTGATTTTGACAGTTCGTTACACATGTTCTATAATGTACAGTCCATACTCTTAAAAGATCATTTATTTTAACTTAATTTTTTACTCAGTTTTTAGCGTGATGCACCAAACAATGTGAACTTTTAGGATACTTGTTTACAATTAAAATAGTTTTTACTTGATTTTCATAATGTGAAATAAACCACTATTCAGGAATAAATGAAAAACTTTCTAAATTAATTTGCTTTACTCATAAGGACAGCTTATTTCAAATGCAGATATGTAATCAACATTTTCACGGTACGGTACATACACGGTTAGAATGAAACATAGTTTTATATTTTGAAATATGAAAAAGGGTTTTTGTATATTACAAATTTCATAAGAAATTTTAAAATTTGTGTGTTCTTAACATTTTTAAGTAATACTTTTATAGCCATAAATAATGTATCGATTTTTGATAAATAAATTTGTCCTCATTGGTTAATTATTTAACAATATTACAATTGTCTTGTTTTTAAATTTCAGTTTAAATTCCTTCGTATTTTTCGGAGGTTTCATGTCAAGAATTGCTTTTACTTTTCCCTCATCTGTTTGAACACCGTCTTTACTTATAACTAGACCCAAATAACGTAATTGTTCCTTGGCAAAATGACATTTCTCGCGGTTTAACGTTACACCAGCCTTTTGCAACAATCTAAAAACCTCTCTTAAATGCTCAACATGGTGCTCAAAAAATGTGGAGATGAAATAATGACGTCATCCATGTATACATGGACGAATCGTCCTAGAACTGGTTTCAAAATTATTTCTATCGCTCTTTGAAAATTTGGGGGCGCTCCCGAAAGACCAAATGGTATACGAGTGAATGCAAAAGTACCATTCTTAGTAACAGAAGCCGTTTTACTTAATATCTTGGGGGTCTACCGCTATTTAAAAATAGCCGGAGCGCAAGTCAAGGGACGACTTAATTTCTCGGTGTGTGGAATATTTGTTATAAGATCATCTATGAGCGGTAGTGGATATCGTGGATACTTCATTATAGCATTCAACTTTCTATAATCGATCACGAACCAACCTATAAGCTTCTGGGTTGTCCAGCGGCAATCCATTATTCTTGCAATCCATTATTCTTCCTACATATAACCACTGGAGATGCATATGGCGATTTTATGGGTAAAATCGTACCCTCTTCTAACATCTTATTAACATGATAATCTATAATTCCCTGCATGATTATGTCATAGCGGTATGGCCGCGAATAGACAGGAGGGTGATCGTCAGTATCAATTTCGTGATACAACACATGCGTCAGCCCCGGCTTGGTCGAAAACATTTCTCGGAAATCATTAAACAAAACATGCAACTCCTCTTTCTGCCTTTTATATAGCATCGTAAAATCAAATCCTATTTTTGCATGCGACATAAAATCAATGCGTAGGATACATGGGTACTGCATCTCAGCAATCACATGAAAATTCTAGTTTAGAAAATTCTCGTATTTTTATCCTTCATTCAATCGTGCCTAAATTTGTGCATTTCGAACCATGAGCCGGAATGACCTCGGCTAGCAATTTCTTAATGGGACGAAAAGAAAAATATGCTCGATATGTCTTCTCCGAAATGAATGACTTCTCCGTACCTGTATCCCACAGAGCTTTTAGAAATGTGTCATGCAAAAGAATCGGCACATACGGAAGGTCAACGGGCGATATAATCGTAATGAATTGAGTTTAATCTTATTAGGAGGATTTGACTCAACTAGCGATCGCTTACCTCCGGGAACACAATCGCTTAAAAGTTTAAATTAGTATTTTTTTGCCTTCCGCTGGTCCCATCATTAATCGGACCCTGATTTACAACCATACCATGATGTCGATACCTGTCGACTCTATGATCTTGTTGATTATTGCGGTTCCCTCTCTCGACCCCACAATTTTGATAACCCCCTCGAGAAAAATTATTTGCCTCTCTACTCACTCCTCTAGGCTCATTTTGTCTATTCCCAACCCCTGCATCTCTCGCAATTTCCATCTCTACGCCTTTCCACAGGGTTCCTACTCACATCCCAACCGCGTCTGCCAAATTTATTGCTCGAATCCGGGGTATCTCTACTGCTATGACGCTCCTCATACCTACTCACCAGCTCTAATAACTGCACCTTCGTCGTAGGGTTTTGAACCTCTAAATAGTCCATAATCTAGGGTTCGAGTCCTATTACGATATGGTTTACTATTTTTGAGTCATCATAACCTAAATCCAATGTTTTATGGATTTTCAACTATTGATATACAAAATCCGACGGGGCCTGACCTCTACTCTGTTAAGCTGGGGAAAAAACTGAGCCTCTAACACCGATCTATTTTTCACTACGGGAAAACTATACGTCAACTTCTTTTTTAGAGTCGCGAAAGCAGTCGTCTCGCCACTTACAAACTTGTACCCGATTACCTCAAACCAATCTAACGCTCTACCTATTAAATGACCTTTTAAGTAAGCACATGCTAAATTCGCTGCTATCTCATAATACGCTATGTTATCATCTATTTTAGCAAAGCACTCCGACACATTCTCCTTTCCTGAAAAGTAGAATTTGGGCAAAACCCTAAAATGAGCACCGCCTCCTACTTCGGAATGTGGTCACCAGTGTAATGCTTGTCGGCTCCCCTCTGATCCCCCTTGTCTACCCTCGGACCCGGCTAGAGGTGTGGGAAGAACTGAATAATCAGTCGATATGTGATTCACTCTAATTATTTTACTGACACAAAATATGAAGGAAGCACAATAATAATCCAATTAAGAAATTTGATCAGTATGTAGAGCGCGAAGGTGAGACCCGTTAGCCTGGGGATAATATTATGGACCCTCAACTGATTCCACGATAGCTTATACAAGCTCAATATAAACTACGTCGCGCACTAATAAGCAAACTTTTATTTAAATAAGGATCGCGATACCTGTACTTTTATGAAGTCGAGTCCTACAGTTGAGGCCTTGAATGCAATCCTTATCCGGATTTAATCACTCGACGCGTATAGATCCGTCACAGGTTTATCCGTGAATCTTCCACTAATCCTCTTGGGTAAAATTATTCTTTTTAACTGTGAGTTCAGTTGAAAACCTTTCTGGGTGAAGTAGACGAGATATAGGCAAATGCGTACTTCTATTTAAACGTTAGCATTAGAATAGATGATGGTGGTTGATAGTCGATGGTTGAAAGTTGAGATTGAATTGTGAATAGGATTACGACAGGAGGTCGTATAGTTAAATAAGTTATATAAAGAGAATTCAAAAGTAGGAGTCAAGAGCGTTCCAGCATTCAGAGATAAGTGCTTTTATTTATATGATAGTTAAATTAATCTTAGACAATTGCTCTCCCGGGTTTATTTTTTTTAGTGCATTCTCTCCCTTTAATTGTGTTAGTTGATTCAGTAAAAGTAGTAAAAAAATTGTGTTGAAATTACTATGGCTAGTCTTTGCTCGAACCCCCAAACACCAACGTCCTTTGGGACGTTGCTGAGTCCAGAATTATAGTGTAATATTTTGCATTTTTGACTGCGTATTATTTCCTTACGATTAGATTCGGTTAAAATAGTAATTATTTCATTTTGAAAATG
Source organism: Trichonephila clavata (assembly GCA_019973975.1). Classification (NCBI taxonomy): domain Eukaryota; kingdom Metazoa; phylum Arthropoda; class Arachnida; order Araneae; family Nephilidae; genus Trichonephila; species Trichonephila clavata. The sequence goes on along the minus strand of BMAO01015322.1, from coordinate 39,403 downwards.
CTGCCCTAAGCTGTGTGGAATTCGTGTTGTGTTATTTTTGTATTTACTGACATTAAGGTATTCTGAAATAATTGGAACAAATTTGGCCAATATCTAAACTGCATTTAAAAATTACCATTATCTCAACATCGTACTAGTTTCTCTGAATGCCAAATTTTGACTGGCTAAAAATTATATTTCAGCTATCATTCTTTGAATGGTGGCTCGTCATCGCCTTTTTCTCTCGATTGTATACATTTTGTTGTTCCACGTCAATAGCACAATTTTTTATTCGCACCTCGATCTTAATAGTTTACGTGTTTTAGAGTATTTTCATGGTTTATTAGACCCGAGACAAGAATAAATGCTTGATATTTTGTAAGAGGTACTTAAATATTTGTTTTGATCACACTCTGATGTAGAAAAGTGCAATAATTTTTTTTTAATTTATGGAAGCTGGGGGGGGGGGGGTCGCACATGTGATACATCAGGAAGCAGACACTAAAATCAGAATTTTTCTCCTTATTAAGCAAGTTTGAAGTAATTCATTTAATCTTATTCTTTAATCATACAATTCATAAATTAAGCATGAAAATTAAGTTTTATTGACGTTTTAGATACATATTAGTAGTATTATTACAATAACATTATTTTTTATTTTTGTGAAATGCCTTGAAGTATTTCTAGTAGTTGTAAAGGATAGAAAAACCTTGTAATCTGTACATTGTACAGTTGTTAAGGCCGAGCACTTCTCATTCCTCAAATTGAACTCAAATAGAAACCATCGCGATTCATCAACTCTAAAGTTTCATTTGGTGTCAAATATTTCATTAAAAAAATACATATTAAACAAAAGATTATTAGAAAAAATGGGTAAAAATGGAAAGCAAAATCCTCAACTAAAGTTGAGAACGATTTTAACTCAAGAAATACTCCTATCAATCTTCAACCCCCCCCCCCCCAAATATAACTAAAGCTTAAAACAAAATTGACTTAAAAAGTATGTTTATAAGTGACTGGGCCCCATTGTGTCACAAGTGATACAAATTTCACAAGTCTTTATGCTTTAATATTTCCCAAAAAATTTCTTTTTTTGCTCTTAACTAGTAAAATGAACATATACAAAGAAAAAGCCTATATTAAAAATAGTTTAATATGTGTGTATATAAATAAGAAGAAAAAAATACTTACTTCGATGGCGTGCACACATCTTGTTTTGATTCAGAGACGCTGCTAGAAATCGCTATCCTGGACAGGTACTGTCATGTGTTGACTAAAAGAGTGAATTATGAGGTATTTCACTTTGTATTTTATGTTGTTACGTAGTCACATAGAAGAAAACGCACTCTGTACATGGCGAGTAATACATCTGGAGAGCACGTGGCTTTGGCGTCATTGTCCTTTGTCGGACAATGGACTGTCGACGCCGGTGTGTCTGTTAACACTATGGGCTGAGTATATCTATATTGTGCGCATCTATAGACAGAGATTGTCCCTCTTAAAAGGCCGGCGCCTCGGCGGACGGTGGCGGGTCACATGAAAAGAGGAAAAGGTGGCGAGGTGATTTGAGAACCAGATGTCAGACAAGCCTTTGTCGGGGGAAAACCTTCCAGAGGGACCAGAGCCATTGTTTGGCCTGCACCAGTGGTGGGCTAGTGAGACGGAGGTGCAAGGTGCAAAACCTTAGGATCTGCCAATGGGAGTTGATGAGAGGCGTGTAGTTGACCCTCCCCTGGAGTTTAAAAAGGTCGATTCGGAAAAGGAAGGGATCGACTCCCGAGACGGTATCCTGCGTATGAAGACGGACGTGACCTGATCGAGAGGAAAAAGAAATTGTGGGGGCAAGTGCCCTCCGGACGGAAACGATCTCGCTTCACGTGTAGGCCTGACTGCGAGGGAAAGGAGATAAAAGAAGCACTCTGACAGTTCCCGATCTGGTGGGACTGAGAACATCGTGGGGCAAGCACCTCCCGGAGGATTGAAAGAGGTATCGGAGTAATAGAACTAAGTACTGAAAGAGACGCCACACAACTGGTTTGGCAATTCTGCAATTATTTCGACACTGGACCGTTTGATGTATAATTTTCATGAATCTAATAATTACGTATTCTAGAAATAAAAACTATTTTTACTATTTAGCTGTTAGTCTGAAGACACTACCAGTCCACGGCACCACGATGTGATGCAACTGGTCCAAAATTTGTTTTTGCTGTTCAGCCTTCACAAAAAATTATGAAACTTTTGTATCACATGTGAGAACCGAGGAGGATAATAATAAAGTACATTCCAATAAAATTCCGTCTTTTATCTTCATAAAAAAAATGTCATTTCGGGATATTTTCAATAAAATTAAAATATTAACATATGCAGTCTTATTTGAAAATAAATTTATAATAATTCTTCTAAACTTTTCTCTCTTTAAGTTAAAAAAAAAAAAAAGAAAATAAACATTGAAATAACTAACTTATTGTTGACCTAATTCACAAACTTTAAAATTATCTGAAAGAGTTTTTAAAAAATGCCTTTTCGATATTTCGATCATCAATAACACACAATTACTTATAAGAATATATTTATAATTGCAACATGATATTACTAAATTTTTCTTGATGTATAAAAAGAGAGAGAGAGAAACCATCTAAAAACACGTGTGTTGTAATAACTTAGCATGATGATTCAAAAAAATAATTCATAACGTGATTCAGAAAAAAAAAAGTAAAAATTTACTATAAACACAAGACAAATGAAGCGCATCTTTTTAAATTCTAGGAACAATAATGAAATATGCGCATGTCTCAGTGGAAGCTGTCTTATGAAAAAAAATTTTAGCATCAACTAATATTATTTTGATTTAATCCGAAGATGAAATTTTACAAACCATGTTGAACTCTCTTAACTATAACTATGGATAAGTATATACAAAATAATTTCATTGACATTAAAATTAGCTAGTTTCCTTTAAGTTAAAATCGTATGGATTTGTGTAAATTTATTTATTACATAAATGTATATATACGCATATATATATCTCTTGTAGAGAAATTTTGATTATATATATATACTACTCTCTCTCTCTCTCTCTGACAAAAGACTTTTTTTTAAACTAAATATACTATTTTTATAGTCCGCTTTTTCATGAAGGCAAATACAATAAAATATTCCTTAATACTTTATCTTAATAAGGTAAAAATATAGTAGTACCTTCCTTGTGTTTGACCAGCCAGCCTTTTTATTTCTTATTTTAAACCCAAAGAAAACGCGCCCCTACGAGTTGCAATCGCTTTATTATACATTCTGTTTTGTCTCTAAATTGAAGCGTGGAACAGACAATGTTGCAATTTTTTATTGAAGTGAAAAATTCTTCAGCGTCGTTGGGCACTTTTTGGTAGGGGAAAATCTTATGGGTTCGCGTCACCGACATGCTCTGCTGGCGCACGCGCAGTGTGCTGTTCGCCTTAAGATACTTTTTGGATGGGTGAAATCTCGTGCGTTCGCGTCACCGACATGCTTATAGTAGTATATCTGTAGCGATAGAGCTGACGTATAGTGCTGTGTATATCTTATAAGTGAAATTGAATGGATTTAGTGAAAAGTTCAATGTGTATAAAGTATGCATTGTTGAAATAGTGTTTTTGTTTGATTATTATGTGAATCGTTTAATTGAAGAATCATTGTGCAGTACAATAGTGAGTACTAAATAAATAAACTAATATTTATTTTTGCGTTTAAAAATTTTATATTATTTAAAACTATTTTAAATATTCGTATTTCTTCTGGCGTTTGAAAATTTTGTATTATTTATTTTCTAATATTTAATCTCTGCAATGCATCACGCAATCCGGATTAGTATTTCACAGTGGCTTAGACGTTTTCTTACTATCGTGGTAAAACAGACTACTAGTTGTTCAATCATATATTTATCTTGAATTTTGAAATTAAAAATTTTATAAAATCTAATAAATTCAAGATTAATGCGTTGAAGTATAAAATAAGGTTATTAATACAAATAAACATCATAAAAGATCAACAAGTCATCGAGAGGATCTAACGTTAGAACTGAAAAGGTTACAAAACAATACACTACAAACGGTCACCAAAACTTTTCTAGAATTCATCTCCAACAAGAAAGGATTATCGATATTTTCATTCAATTGTCAAAGTTTGCATGCGCATGCAGCTGACCTAAAAAAATAAAGATTTCGTAAAAAAATCAAATGTTCCTCTTTTGTCAGAAATTCGTATGAAAAAAGAAGAAACACTTAATATTCCGAATTTCAACTTTGTTGTAAGTTATAAAAGACCCGAAGTTCCAGCAGCAGACGTAGCTATTTATCACAGTACTCAAGATACGTCACACTTCATTACTTCACATGTGGGCGTACATACTAAATTCACTAGAAGCATTGGTGTTAATGTTTCTGATTAGGCGAAAATGCGTTGCTCGTTGCGATTCCGAGAATGGGCAATACATATTAATGGTTGCCGTTTATATTTCGCCTGGAAAATCTATGAGGCAGATACAACAATTTTTATTCGAAAATTTGATGATTTATACAAAAGAAGGTTCTGAAACACTCGAAAAAAGATTTGGCGAAAAATATGATAATGTACGGATGATTTTAAGTGGAGACTTCAATATTAACTTTGCAGATGATAAAAATCTACCACTAATTGAATTTCTAAATGAAACACTTAATTTAAATATGTCCAATGATGGGGGGGGGGGGAACTCAGTACTACAAAATATAAAACGACTATCGATGCGGTTTTAACACACGCGATACTTAGATAAATTTGAATGAAACATTTTCCTTTCTTACTTTAGCTACCATAAGCCTATTGTATCTTTTTTAGAAAAAAATGAAATAATTAAAAGTACAAAAAGTCTAAGCATTGTTGAAATTAATGATGAAAACAATTAAAATAATGTTAAAAATTAAGTACATTGAAATTGAAGTAAATACAAATACTAGCCATAAATAATATGATTGTACAAAAATTGTTATTTCTATTGAATTGTATTTGTATTTTGTCATGATCTTGTACATCCCGTAATATATTTCAATCATAAAAATCCATATAAACATGCATATAATTGTTGCTTGGAGTGTCAATAGATGTGAAAATCAGATTGATGTTGATAATTTTAATTCAAACATTATGAAATTTCAAATTTTAATACGAAAAGTTCTAAGTTTTCACCAGTGGCGTAACGGAAAATAATTGCCCCTCCCCCCCCGCAAGGTCAGGTCTTGGGCCCCAAGCCGGATCTTACACACACACATTTATATATATATATATATATATATATATATATATATACTTTCTAGAAAAAGTGTCTGCGTTCACCTACTACTACTTACATAAACAACGCAAAAAAAAATTCTTAAAACCGGAATTTTTTTAAATTATTTTATTCAGTTCATTCCAAGTATTGAAAATAACAAAAGTAAACTCGGTTTGCTTTCATAGCTTTTAAAACAAGGACAGGTTTGTAACGATACCAACAAAAATCAAGTCGAAAAAGCCTGTGTTTATTGTTTTAGTAGTAATTATAAAAATTAATTAAAAACGATAATGATCTATTTAATAGCTGGTTGGATAACCCCGAGTATTGAAAACTTCCTGAAGTCGCTTCGGTTTTGAATTATCAAATCTAGTAGTTTCTTCAGGGGGCTTATCTTCTCTCATTCGTCCATAAGAAGATTCTTTTCTGGCAAGTGTGTGTATATATATATGTATATACAAAGGAACATAATGTACCTTTATACATCACGTAAAAATATTTAATATTAAACTTATAATTGAATACAAAATTAACCGGAGTCTGAGTAAATGAAGTAAATAATGTATAACATTAGAGAGTATTAAAAATCCTTATTCAAACGGGAAATCTAACGATAGATGACGAGGTAACTTAAATAAAAACAAACACTAAGAAAGAGAAGAACACGGCAAAATAATTTTCAATTTAAAATTCTTATGAAAGAAAAAAGCTATCACTTACCTCATTTTTCATTTCTGAATCCCCGGATAAGCTTCACCTTAAATTCGATTATATTCTAGCGTATAAATACTGCAACTTTTAATAAGGAGAGTTCTTTGTATGAAGCAAAAATGATCTCATGAAAAAAGAAATAAAAAACTGATACATTCCATTATGTTTTCTTCTCATTATGCTTCATTTGATTGAATACTCATGAATCTATCATCAAATAAGCATTTAAAATCCTCTCTATGCTTTTCCAAGGATCGTAATGCAATTTTACTTGAAAAAAGCATAACACATGTGCGTTATTTACGACTTCGCTAACTGAAATTGAAACACGGGGGCGGGGGGGGGGACTAAAGACGCCAGTAATTTACTCTGCTGCTTCTTAAACCCCCCTTCCGCCTGCAGCTAAAATGTAATGTATACTCTAATAGTAGTGATTAATTTTTATATTTCCCTAGCATTTTATCCCATTCTCTGTCTTAACTTTTGATTTATTTGTTAGTTATCTAGGCTTAAAAAAAAACCACTAAAGAAAAGTATCTCTCATCACCTGGATTACAGCAAATACAAAAAAATGTTTTTTTTTGATTTAGCTGTAGGATTAAAGATAACTAATGAGCGTTTTAAGTTTTTATTATGAATGACGTTAGATCGCCAATTGGCAAATGACTTAAAAATTCGATTTTTTTAAAATGTAAAGCGAATTTTGAGAAAACCTACGTTAATGGTGTCAGTCAGGCTTTGGGCCCCCCGCAGTGCGGGGGTTTACGTTACGCCACTGGTTTTCACTTCTATCGTCAGTCTCTATAACTGCCATTTTTTTTCTCTGTTCAATTACATTGATTTATTTGGACAGCACTATATTTAATTTATTTAAAGAGAAACACAAACTTCGCTTTGAAATCTTTAAATTTTACAAAAAAGAAGCAGAAACTTTTTCAGTGTGCCTTAAATAGAATGTTCCTTAATCAGAGGTAAATACATAAGATCGAAATTCAAAGAGACCGGTAGCAACATTAACTGTGCCTTATTCGAAGGTGTACCTTACAGGATAAATTTGTATATTATTTCAAGTTTTAAAAAATACAAATCTATTCGAAGTTAAAAAAATATTACCTGTTGCTATTTCAAACGAGCTAAATGTAAGAGATTGAACTGTGCCAATTTTAGCAGGCCATTTTTTTCTAGTTGATTCTGTTGATGGTAGAGAAGTGTTTATTTGAGCTTCAAATAACAACATTCAAGACTAAAATGAAGCATGTCCTGCAGCTCGCTATCTTCCAAAAATTCTTATTGCCTCTATCCCCTACCCACTCGGGAAGGGGAGAAAGTCACAGAAGAAAATCAAGAAAAAAACTTATCAAATTTCATGATTTAACTTACACAGTATTAACTAAAACTTTCCCAAATCATATGGATGTTTTTCATAGTAATTATATCAAAATGTTTTTTTTATATATTTCATGCATCTAGCTGTTATTATTCTTTTATCTATATAGTTTTATTTATTTTTTATCAGGTGATTTTGCATTTGGCTTGCAGAAAGAAAACGTGAATAAGATTTCAAAGGGAACGGTGTTAAAGTGTGGTGAAGCCTCAAGAACACTCGTTTTTTTGTGTATTATAATGTCTAATATAATGGCAACATCAAATTCTGAGAATTTAACTCAGTTGAATTCTGCTAAACCTCTTTCCAAAGAAAAGATTCTGGAAAATGTTAAGCAGGATTCAAAATTGTCAGAAATGATTTTAGAACTAAAACCTTGTTACGTTCTCCTAGAAAAACTTTCATTAAGTTCTCTTAATAGAAAGGAGGACGTAAATAAAGGAAATAGTGAAATGGTTGTTTTAAGTAATGCAAAAGAGCCTAACAAAAATTTATTTTTAAATAATAAAATGCAGGAGAGAAACTTAAAAGAATGCAATTGTAAGTATAATGTCAATGGTGCCCAACAGAATTCTAAAAATAAATCTAAAGATTATGTTAATGTTGGAGAAAAAAGTAAGCTTTGCAGAAAAATGTATGCAAATACAAAAAATCAAAGTCGTTTAATGATATCAAAAAATACAAATGCTTTAGATAAATTCTCAAAATTAAGTAACATTTTAAAACTTTATAAAAAAAACCAAAAAAAATCAAAACATACAATTAAGCGTCAGCTTGATGCAAAAATGGAAAAAATTCTTAAATTCCTCAAAGAGAGCAGAAACTCTGAGTCCCTTCCTTGTGGTTCAGGAAAAGTGAACATTTTAAAAAAAGAATCAACTATGAGTGTTGATGATGTTAAAAAAACCGTGTCTTCTCATTCCATTGAGAAGAAAAATGAAACGCGTTCTTGTTCTGAGGATCTTCAAATTACAGTATGTAATAAGTCTTCTGGAAAAAAAAGTCAGTATCTTCCCAAAAGGGGACCCCCAACTTTTTTTAACTGCACACAGTGCCTTAGGATTTTTTGGACTAACGAACAATTTTCTAATCATTTGTGTGCTGGAAAAAGGTCAGTGGGGTACCCCTGTGAAGTTTGTGAAAAAATTCTTAAAACTGCAACTGAGTACGCAATTCATGTTAAGGCTCATTTTAACGTGTAAAATCAGTAAAAATTTTGTTAAAGTAAAAAATAGCAATACATTAATGTTTTTCTATAAAAAAAAAAGATTTTTTCATATTGTATAAAATAAACTAAACTTTTGAGCACAAAAAGTTTAGTTTATTTATACTGGAGTAGTATTTAGGTATTTGAGATGCATTTTAACGATTCTTAATAGTTTAAAGACTTTGATTGTATCATTTAAGTGATAAGTATTGTATATAATACATATGTATATGTATTTGCTATTAAATGTGCTTTATAGTGCTTGCATGCACGTGTAATTGATAGTACGAATTTTTTCTTGGATCTTCTGCTTTTCTGGACAAATTATGTTAAGAGATATTTAACTTTGAACATGTTTGATCACATTATTCGTTGATTTTTTGTAAACCTTCATGTAAAAAATTATGAATAAATATATACTCCATATAATAAAATGTGTATCTTTTTTTTATGTTGAACATTACATTATACCACTTGTGTTTGAAAATTTTTAAATTAGTTTATTTTAAAGTAGGTAGGTACATGGTTATTAACATTTGTTATGAATTTGTTGACTATTTTTTTTTTTTTGCTTCGAAATTATTTTATAAAAAAAAATTTGTCTCATGTAATCTATTATGGAATTCCGTTGACAACTTGACTGATTCACCATATCTTCGTGTATTGGAATCGCAAACATGCAATGATAATCTAATTTTTCTGTTGTTTTATTTTAGAATTATTAAACAATCGTATAAAATAATGCATTTTAGGAGATAGGCTTATACATTATTAAACTACTAAATGGTAACTAATGCATATATTTTAATGAAAAGTGTATCTCTCCTTACAAAATAGTTACGTCAATGCTATTGCTTTGGTCTATGTTGACTTGTGCTGCTCTGACACAAATAACTTGTGACTTTGTTATGTATGTGTATATATTTTTACCTCTTCCTGATTTAATTTAGCTATTAAAATTTTTTGAATTTAAAGAAAATCATTCACTTAAAGTTTGCTTTTTTCTATTCAAAATTACTGTCTGCATTGCCGATTTAAGCTCATTTCGGGACCTGGGAGCAGAAGATCCACAGGCTCCCTGGTTATAAGTCCAGCCTATCCAGGCCCTTCCCGCACAAAGAGCCCAAGGGATAACCCGACACTGACATTCTGGTATTTTCTATCACTGAGCATTTTCAATTTCCTTGAACATTTTACACATATCAAATTCAGAATTAAAGTTAATTCAGAATATATCCATTTTAATTAAATATGTAATAAAATTTTTATAAAATTCTTTTAGTACTATTGTTAAAATATTGATTCGATCTAGTTTATTTTTAAATTAAAAAATAAAGCATTCACAAAATGATAATCCACTGGATAAACTTTAAAAAACACTTGCTTTTAAAAAATTAATTTTTTAAATGTGTAAACGTTATTTTCATTAGTCCACGACAAACATTGGCCCGGTCTCTGAGAAAGAAGGGAAAGATACAAAAAAAGGAGGGGGGGGGGCAGTAGGAAACTTTTATTGCTCCGGGGTAATAAAACGGAAAAGAGCGGAAGAAACTGCAGAATGTGAGGGGGCAAGGGAGTCAAGGCTTTTGATGATACTTGGAAAGTCCATCTTGAAAGATCAGGTCACGAAAGCTTTTTGATGGCGTCACGAAAGGAGGGAATGCAATGCTTATTACATTTGTTTCTTTTTTGGGACTTAAGCTCAAAAATTTGCATATTTATTTTGTTTATTTTTTATAAATCGCCCTTAGAATACTTTCAGATGAAAGTTGTGTATTAATACATTAGAAAGGATATCTAACAGTTTCCTGGAAAAAGGGAATATCACTTACGAAAGGCTCATAATAATTTTTCAGAGAACATCTAAGAACAACTGAATCAATATAAAATAATTCCAATCAAATCAAATAAAAAAAGAAACATTTACTTGCAAAGAAAATAATAAAAGTAAAGCATCAAAGGTATATCAATAAAAAAAAAACACATGCACATTTAAGAACGTTTTGCTAGAGTTGCTTTTTTTCCTGTGAAATAAAAATATAATAAATATATTCATGTATAATAAAATGCATGCAAAAATGTATACAAATGTAGAAATGACATAAACCGTTTTAATATAGCAAAAATTGATTCTAGGTTATACGTTAGAAAATACACTTGTGTCCATAAGTTAAGCATAATTGATAATTATGTGAATAAAGAAGGAACTGTAAATCAGAATGGCGGGGAACGTGATATGCAAGTGTAAAATGGTTATAAAATAAGGAAGCAAATCAAAAGAATGATAATAATTAATTTTATTATCCAAAGTAGCAGTTTGAAAGAAAACTGAGCATAGCAAGGATTCACACTTTAAAGAAAAAATGAAAGAAAACATTAAATAAAATACTGATGCTGCAGTTAAATAAGGCGTGTGGTCACCTTTGACACAAATATAAATAATAAATATTCAATATTAAACTTTTACCTGATACAAAATCAACCGGAGTCTGAGTAAACGAAGTAAATAATGTATAACATTAGAGTATTTATAATATTTATTAAAACTGGAAATCTCTAGCGATAGATAACCTGGTAACTTAAATAAAAACGAACACTAAGAAAGACACGAACACTGTAAAATAATTTTAGATTTAAAATTCTTACGAAAGAAAAAAAAGGTGTCACTTACCTGATTCTTCATTTCTGAATCCCGGGATGAACTTGACCTAAAGTTAGATAACATTCTAGCGTAAATACTGCAATTTTTAATAAGGAGAGTTCTTTGTATGAAGCAAAAATGATTTCATGAAAAAAGAAATAAAAAACTGATACATTCCATTATGCTTCATTTGATTGAATACTCATAAATCTATCATCAAATGCTCTCTATGCTTTTCCCAGTTTCATAATACTATTTTACTTGGAAAAAGCATAACAGATGTACTTTATTTACGACTTTGCTAAATGAAATTGAAACACATGGGGGGGGGGGACTAAAGACGCCAATAATTTTCTCTGCCGTCTTTCGACCCCCCCCCCTCTCTACTGCTAATGTAATATATACAGTAATAATAACAGCGTTGAATTTTTGTATCTTCCTAGCATTTTATCCGATTCTCCATCTGACTTATGCTTTATTTGTTGGTAATTTAGGTTTAAAAAAAAAACCCACTAAAGAAAAGTATCTCTCGTCGCCTGGATTACAGCAAATGAAAAAAAAAAAATTTTTTTTTGATTTGGCTATAGGATTGATAGGATTAAAGATATCTAATGAGCGTATGAAAGTTTTGATTATAAATAACGTTTGATCGCTGATTGGAAAATCGCTTAAAAATTCGATTTTTAAAAATGTGAAGCGAATTTTGAGAAAATCTATGTTCATGGCGTCAGTCAGGCTTTGGGCCCCCTAGAAGCCTTGCCCCCCCCCCCCGCAGGGCGGGGGTGCACGTTACGCCACTGTGCAAGACATTCCCACTACTCATGTAACTCCATATACGTTTCTGTTGTGCTTGTACGCAAGATAATCGACAATCAACTTTAAGAAATCTTGATTCGAATGTTTTCGATATTAACACATTAAAATGAAATATTGTGTTGAAATGACTTTCATTATAATATTTGTAGGCATTTTCAAATCTCTTCTTTCCAGAAGTCTCAAATTTTTTGTCCTGCATTTTCTGAATCGAAATTGATCTCTTTATCTGAAACAAATATATGTTTGCAATCGGAGCATCCGAATTTTATATTATGCGCACTATAAACCGCTTTATGTACATTAAAAGTTTATACACTTCTATTGAGATATCTAATTTATTTGAAATGTTTAATACTTAGTTGGAATCCCCTTAATATCTACTTAAAAATTAAATATCCTCCCTGAATTATTTGAAATGAAATTTTTCAGTGAAATAATACCATATTTATCCGAATGCAAGGATAGCACGTTTTTAACGCGCAATTGTTTTTCAGTTTGCAAAATTTCCTACATTACAGTTTTCAATATACTTTAACCAAGATTGAATAGCCATAACATGATAAGGAACAGAATTAATATTGCAGATTTCTTCAAAGACATTTACCTTATTAAGAATATTTAGCACTTCACTGAAATATATTTATCTATATGTTATCTCATTCGCACAAATAGGATGGACAGCCGGAAAAATGTAGGGATATGTATTTTTTAGATGAACAGTTGGATATATAACAATAACGAGGCATTACTACAAAATGTATGGAGTTTTAGGTTATATTATTAATACAATTTTTAATATTTTTAAGATAGTTGTAATTGATAGAAAAAAATATATGTAGAAGTTTAAACGCTAATTTTTTATATAAAACAAAATATCTTAATTTACAAATAATTAGTGATGTTATCATAAATCAGTGATTCTCAAAGTGGTCTATATATAGACCCCCAGGGGTCTATGACGACCTCCACGTCAGCAAAAAATAATTTGGGGGCCATTGAGGTATAATACTATGATACATGTCTATGATAGTGACTCTCATAAAACTAGAACGCGACTTTTAATTTTAAAAGAAAATTTAATCAAGTGGAAACCAAATTTTACCCGTTTAACAGATATATTTACTAAATTTAATGAGGTTAGTTTGTACTTACAAGGAGACAGCATAAATTTTATTAAAACAGAACTATTTCAGGATTTCTCTCCAGGTCAGCTAAAGAAGGATAATACTAGAGATCCCGAATTTTATCAATTGGACACAGACAATCTGTCAGGACATATTAACCTACGTTCAACAGTTAAATGTCTTTAATTCAGATTTTGAAACCAGGTGTGAGAATGCTTTGACTATGGTAATACCACAATCGGCAGTGGATTCATAGGGTCATATTGAAGAAAAAATGTCACATTACAATAGGAACTGATCGTAATGACCTCTAACGAAGATCTTAAAGTTTAGAAACAGATCTCAGGAATTTTGGCTTTAAAAAGTGAAACCTGTTATTTGTCCCGAACTATAGAATATCGTGTGGAAATTTTAAACTGCTTTTCCTAGTGTGAAGGAGTTTCAGCGCGGTTGTCTATCTCCAAAACTAAAAAAAAACTGGGACACTACTAACAGGAGATTTAAGGTTAAATCTGACAAAATTGATACCAAATGTTGAAAATTTGATATTGTAACACCAGATCCTCTCATTAAAATCATTTGTTTATTGTTTAGTTATTTTATTTAACAGTTTTATTTATTAGCTTTTAATTTAATTAATTAACATGTGATTTTTAAATTTTAAACACTATACTTGATTAGTTAGAAATTTAATTCTTTTAAAGTAAGTTTAATAGTATCAGCTGTCAAAACGACAGTTAAGTTGATAAATTTGGAAAAATTCAATATTAATTAAGCGGGGGTCTATCCCAAACTGAAAAACATGGCAAGGGGTGACAAAAAAGTTTGGGAACCTATGTCATAAATGCATCAGTTTATTTATTATACCGTGTCTTGAAAAATCAATTCAGTAATGACTCGAGAATAAAATTATACAATGATATAAATCTTTCTTAATATCCAATGGTAATAGCGACTGATGTTATGCTCACTACATTTCATCTATAAAAACACTTGGTAACGTAAAGCACTGAATCACAAGCGTTAATGGTAAACTGGTCAAACTCGGGGAAAACTCCTTTGGCCACGTGACCACTTTTTAGGAGGGTCTCTGTCTCAGCCTGTAGAATGCCTTGGTAGGATGGGTGGCCAACCCGAATGACCTTGAAGGTCACTTCGGAAAAATATTACAACTCCGCGGGCCACATTCAAAAATATATATCTCTATGGTAAATTTGGATTCATTACAAGCATTTTTTTGGAGTAAAAATTTAAAACGGAGTGTGAATTATTATTGTTTTCATTATTTTTATATGTATACAAACATAGGTAATATAATAATGATAATGCAATGAATCAAATAATATTATTCAAATTGGATTCGTGAGATATTTGTGTCTCAGCTCTTTCACTGAGTTTTTCCAAATAGATCTCAATGCATATATTTATACATCGTAATTGATGCTGTAGGTTTTCGTCCGATAAGTTTGAGCGCAATTTCCTGTTTGAAAAATTTCATTTTCAAAAGAAACAAGTAATATAAAATTTTTTTTTAAGTCAATTCCTACTTTGAATGGATGAATAGAAAGTATTTTATTAACGATTGAAAATTTGAACAAGAGATATATATATATACATATGTATAGGGAGAGAATGTACTAATAGAAGGAATTAAAAAAAGAGCATGATTTGTCTGAATTGTTGCAACAATGCACACCCGGTTTGGCTAGTTTGGCTGAAAAACCGGTTTTTGACGCCAACTTTTGTCATTGTTTTAACAGTTACATTGTTACAATAATGGAGACAAATCTAAGTTGGTGTCGAAAACCGGTAATTAATTTAATTAATTAATTGGTAATTAATGAATTGATATTTAAAAAACTGTATTAACATCAAGTGTCATCCACTACATAAAACAAAACTATTATTTTGTTACCAAATATGCACAAAAATTAAATAATCTTATGGTTATCTAACGGTATAAATGTTAAATTTATGTTATTGCATGCTAAATCAATAATTGTATGTGATTTAAAACTTGTATTTTAATCTATATGTGTATGAGCATAAAATATATCATATCTATTACTCTATACGCTTTTATCAACGTTCATATATTTCAGAATTTGTACTGAGAAACGACGGGGGGGGGGAATGTGTAATACTTATTCTTTTGTGTTTGTACTTTCTTCATTTAAAAATTGTGTAACTATAATGAAGAAGATGGAACAATTTAATTTAGGTTGCTAATTCTTGAAAAATACGCAGAATTTTTCACACAGCTATGAACATGGCTATGTAAATGGCATTAAGCCATTTACAAAAATGTATTCTAGTAAGTGGAAAATATTTCTCAAAGCGAGTGGCTACAAAAACAAAATATAAAAACGAATTAAACGCGGAATATGAAATGCTACTGCACATAATTTCCAAAAGCTGACAGTTTGTGTAAAAATTGTGTGAACACATATACCTCAGTAACTAAATATAATGCATGCGTAGGTGACATTTGGACCACAAATTAATATTACCAATGAATAAATAACATTAATATTACATCATAAAATTTTTTAATAAAAAAGTAATATTTTAAAAATTGTCCTTACATATTTTATCAAAAATATATATGTTTATCTATATACTTTAAATATTATTTTAAGATTTATTCTTCTAAGTGTAGAATGTGAGATTCCCCGAAAACCAGTGCGGAATTACTCATTAGGGGGAGTAGGCCTCACGCTTTTTAGGGGCCCCAAAAATAAAGAAAACCAAATATTTAGCTATTTTATCCTGCAAGAATTAGTTTTTATTACAGATTATAATGAATAATTATTGTTCAGTTACATATTTTTTAATTTGCTGATAATTTGTTATATTATTTGTGCAATGAAATATATTGCTAAAATGTTGTGTAATAAAATTATTAGGCTACAGGGTCCCAAGAACTGGACTGCCTAGGGGTCTCCATGTCGTTTTATCCAACACTGTCAAAAACATTTTACAGTCCTAAGGGTTCCATGAGTCGAAAAAGTTTGACCACTGATTTTTGTCCAGAAATAAGAACTCTTCCATGGACAAGATTCATTGCTGTTTTAACCCCCTCTTATCACCCTGAAAAAGAAAAAAGAACTAGATTTTTTTTACCAGTTTTACGATTGTGACCCTCCCCTAGTCCTTAGTGAGATTCCCCTTTCGTTGAGGGGAGAATTTTATTGAAAGGAGTACCCGAGAGAGAAATTTATTGCCCAGCTTGAAAATCTTTAGACAAATATTTGTGCCAAAAATTTCGCAATAGCCAACGCCATCTAGATGTCATGTAAGGTGTTAGATTAATTGCCACAAAGGACCAGTTTTCCGTACGGCGGATTTATCTTCGCGAGGCCGTTCGCACGTCACCGTTCCACCGGCAGTTCAACCTTCGGCGAAGTGCCACTGGCGCACACAGAATTTTTGCTGTGATATCGAAGTGACGCTCGCAATCAAATAGCCGCTTACACACTGGGCTGTTTTTCTACCGTTCAAGGCAGGGTTCCAATACTGACACTTTTTAAGAGACTCACATAACTCATTCGAATGTTTTTATGCGTAGTTTACATATTTCTAAGTGTTTAAGTGTATAATTTAAACGTACTATCAGATTGCACTGAAAAATACTAAAAGATAAGAATTTAACTAAGAACATGAAAAGTGCAAAGCCGTTTAGTGGATTTATGTTTTTTTTACTGAAAATCTTAATTTTCCGCTTCAGATGAGAGAGGAGGAGGATCACACCTCTTTATATAAATCTAAATTATATATATCGATACAAAAGTATATTAAAAAGGGTATTTAATTATTATACTCTTTTTTTTTAACTTAATTTTTTTAAAAAAATCACATTCTTCTTCATAAGCTCTACAGCATTTTGCAGACCAAGTCTGACTCGTTGATCTTCCTTCAATTGACTCTATCAGTCATGATGGTCTTCTATCGGTTGATTCTTATTAGTTGAGGTCCTTTTCAACATCGTCCAACCATCGTGTAGGTGGTCGTCCTCTACGTTTGGCCCCTTCCAATATATTCCTAGAATACAAAAAAACCTTTTTAAACTTCCATAGATACCCCAGGCCGCCTGGACCCCTTTGGGAGCCAATGATTTAGAGCATAGGTTCCGAACCTTTTTTGAACTGGCGCCCCCTTTTCTAGTGAATATTACGATACCACCCCCTCCTACTCTAGAGAAATAAGAGTGTACATAATACATGGTGAAAACAAGAGTTAAATTTTAAAAAATATTCTATTACTAATAGAATATATTTTTTAATTAAATTTTTTTTCCAAAGCCCCGATTTTTTTACTTGCGAATCTGAAATAGCCATTGCCCCAAATTTACTTAAATGTTTGTGTAATATTATATATATATTAGTCATAGATAGGATATTGTTGGAAATGAAACGCTACTGAATTTCGTCTGCATTTAAAAGAGTGGAATAAAAGTTTTAGCTTACCTGTTATAAAGACAGGCAGAGGTTTTAATGATACGAAGTAATTCATAATGGACTTTTGCTTTCAAAATAAAGTAAATTGACAGTTTCAGCCTTTAAAGAAGAGCATGTTAATTCCTGGTTAACATATTTAATTACGTTTCTTGGATAATATACGTAATGAAATGCAGTGGACAAAACATTCTTCCTACTTCATAGACAAAGACAACACGAGCATTACAAAAATTAAAATGAACAAAATCATTCAATTTAATGTATGTCTGAATGTAACGTAATCTTTAAGTTTTTCATCCACTTCTCGAACTACCGAAATTAGTGAATTTTCGTACATGTGATATGGAAATTAAAATGCATAAATCAACGTAAACAGTATTAAAGTTTACTTTTGTTAGTACTTAATTAGCGTGTTATTTTTAGTCTTTTTTAAACTATATTTGGTTAAACTGCCCAAGCCCCTCCATGCCATCTCAACGCCCCCTAATTTTCTGTGGGTCTTTTACTGTCTTCCCCTCTGAAAGCTGAACGCCCACAGGGGGGCGTTAACGTCTACGTTGGGAACCTATGATTTAGAGTTAATTTGCTCTGTGATTGAGCTTTTATGCGTGTAACATATGTTCGTATCGTATTTCATATATTAATGTATTCGAATCAATAGTTGAGTGAACATAGTGGTGTTACTGTAAATGAAATTCTTATTTCGTTAATTCAAGAGAGACCTGTTTTTACCGTCCAGGGGAAAACGCTGGACATTTTCAAAGGTAGAAACACTTGGCATGAAGTCTTACTAGATTTCGAACAGTTGGAAGAAATGAAAGAAAGAGTTTCGGCAAGTTCATATATATTTTCTCACGTATACGAACAAGATAGTGTAAAGGGAGATAATAAAATATTTAATTAAAGTACAACAAAATTTAATTATATTAATTTCGATAACATTTCGAAACGATTAATTCTTTCACAAGGCAAAGAGAATATATTCCTTCCTATGATATATCAATTCAATTCAAAACTTATTTCTGGGCACAAAGTATTTATTATTATAAAAAAAACTAAAAATTTTCACAAGCTTTGAAAGTCGGATTTCTAAATTTCGCTCATTTTGAATTAGAAGGAAAAGGGGTAACTTATATTTGATAACAGTTATTATATATATATATATATCAATCTTGTATCCTTCTATTACAGCAGGGGTGGGTAGACTTTTTCAGGGTGCCGGCTACTTCTAATTTTTTCAAGGAGTTGCGGTCCACCCAGTTTCCGTTGCGCACACAAGGGCGGAGGAGGGATTCATGGGTCCGACCCCCTTCATAGTTTTCCGATTCATTATAGTCCCATGCATATAATATGTAAAGCATGTGAATTATAAGCATTTGATATTAGTCATTTTTTATTTATCAATGTTCATTATTTATTCAGTAATTGATTTTTGGCTGTTTATTATTCCCGACAATCGACAAAATCAAAAAAATATGTTTAGCTGCGTGTCGGGGTATATGATACGAGAATAGTAGACACATTCAACCCTCGATCCTCTTCCATTTAAAAATTCTTGTGTACACTATTGCTCCATGTCGTAGGTGTGGTAAGGTGAGGAAAAGGTTATTATTATTACTTAATATTAAGTACAGAATATGTACTTACCTACAGAACTAAAATAAAAAAAAACTTTTAAAACCGCATTTAAAGCAAAACGCAAGATATAAACAATAATAATTGCCCCAAATATAATTATATCAAATGATAAATTTTTTTATGAAGCAATTCAAAATACATTTAAAAAATAAAACATTTTTATCTAAAGTTAGTTTTTGTTATTATAGTCAGTAGAAGGCTTATAGTTTGCGTACTGTCAACCAATCTTGAATTATCCGAGAATTACTAACTGGTAAAATTTTTAGACGGTCACGCCGAAATGCCTTAGCGGTCCACCGGTCGATCGCGATCGACGTAATGTTGATCCCGGTATTACAGCAATATTTTACAATTTCATGAAAATATGACAAGAAAAAGTTTTCTCTTGGGTGTTCAAAAAATCTTATCTCTTGGGGACCAATTAATTACATAACAATCACGAGGGTTGAGAAAATAACTAAGCGTTTCCTTAAAATTTGATGATGACCCCTAAATAAAATGACATGAAAACTTCTTACCATGTTTCTAGTTTTTTGTTATCCAGACAACTCACTGAAATTAAAAATGTTTATGTAGTATGAGTCAAAAGAGTGTGGATTGTCAGATGTTGGAGCCTGCTAATAATATTAATATAATAGGTATTATTAATAATTAAATAGCAGTCTTATTAAAAAGATTCCTTTTCCTTAAATTAATTTTATAAGACAAAAAATAAAAGATAAAGATAAAATCAAACCATTTGAATGCAGAATGCAAGTTCTTTTCCTGTTGTAAGTTTCAATAAAGCTGCCAAATAAGTGATAAAAAAAATTTATGGCAAACCTCCCAATGAAGTACTAAAAAGAGACACTTAGGGTAGGGGCAGAAATTCGTCGTTGATTGGTCTGGTGGAGCTATTGAAATGCCGTCGGGGGCGGGATCTTTTGGCGCTCTTTTCTTTCTCTGTTTATCTTAAATATTGAAAGAAAAGAGTGAACAAAAATAATTCCTTTCAAAAGTTATTACTTAAGAAAATTAAAATATTATTTGAGCGTGTTTTCTTTTTGTAAGAATGATTGTGAGTATAAGAGCAGTGGCGTTGCCAGTTGCGTCTCTCTTTTGGGGATTCTATTCTGAAAAACATGTAGGCGGAAGCATTTCTAAGGTAAAAATTTGTTATTTAAAAGGGTGAACCCCAAAGCAAGCCTTTTTGTCTACCACTGGGCGTTTCAAACATTAATGTTACTTGGTGCAATAATTTTGCGTAGAAGTAATTAAAAATTGTACTTACTCAATATAAATCTTTATTGATATAAAATTGGGTACATTTTTAGACATCATCCAAAAAATATCTAACACTCGATAATAATAAAACGAGCTTTTTCTTAAAAACAATTCATTCGGATATAGTTTAAAGTTTTAAATGATTAATTGCTTATAATAAGTTTTTTTTCCATAAATGCCATATGTATTGTTTTTAAATTATTATGAAAAAAAATATCTAATTAAAAATTTGCTTGAAATTTACAAACAATTTTTGATTCTACTGTGATATTTTATTGAATCCATTGAAAAAAGATGCACAAATATTTTATACGGAATTTTTTATCCTCGAGTTAAGAATTTATAAGCAACGTAGAATTGAGTTCTTTATAATTTTCTAATCCACGTCTTAACAGTTTATTTTGGAAATACTATGTTTCATAAAAATTTGGAAATAACCATCATTATTTCATGGTGTTGAATTTGAAATAAATAAATAATGCTGGTTATATTTTTGTTTGCAAAGCATATAAATAGCTGCTTTCCTCAGAAAAAAAAAGGAAAAAAAAAAAACATAGAAATTTTTATCTGTCTTAGAATCCATATTAATCGAAAAATAAAATTTCAACTGTCTCAATTTCAAGTTTGTCGTTTACCTTAACTTCGTTCATCACATGAAGTGTTTCCTACAGTGACTGTTTCCAACAGTCAACAGTTTCCTCAACTTCAGTTCCACAGGTAGGCAGTTTGTCATCAAATGCAACGAAATCGTTGAAATCTCAAAATATCCCCTGAGTTGTGGAGTGGGAAGAGATTAGAAAAGAATTTCCTGTCCTATTCAAAACTCATGCGATGGGTTACACTCGTGACTCATATGCACCTGTAAAGACTAATAATATTGGTCGTGACTGAAAGCCACCCCTTACACTACTGTCTCCCTATCTATCTGAAAATACTGCGAGATGTGTAGGCGGACTAAAATGATCAAAAGACATAATTGCAAATCAAATAGATTTATTGATTCTAATCGACACCAATGTTAAGAAACACACAATTCAATTTAGAAAAACAAATAAGAGTGGAGTACGAAAAGGGGAATTACTACTAGCGGAATATTCAGAACGTCAACTGAATCTAGGAAGCTTAAGCGCGCACAATTACGGCTATGCCACGCACGAATAAATAAACTCACTGACCTTATATTTTACATCGGCTGCTCCTTCGTGATGACTTGGCCTTTTTACTGGCTGGGAGAATGGGTGAAAAATCCACGCTCTGTAATAAGGATATTCATAATCTTCAATCCGCTTCCCTTCGCGTACCTCCACACGTAACCACTATCTACGATTGTCAACAACTTGTGCTGACGTCCCGGTCTTTAATTCACTTGACTTCTCTCTTCTATTACTTCACTTTACTGAACTGTTTTAACTCGCGAAACCCGAACTTGTATAATGTATCTTATTTGCATAAATCACGCCTGGTTCTCGGTGAAGATTGGTTGAAATAAATAAATTATCTTACAGAAAATAGAGGAGGTTAGTTGAAGACCGTATAGATCCGTCACATAGTCTGTACCCTTTCTTGTCGGAATTTACCGAGAAGTCTTTTTCTGTTCGTACAAAAAGGATGTCATTTGAAAAAAAGTCATTTTTTTCAATACAAATTTATATAAAAAAAAGAACTGTTTAAATAATTTTTTTTCGTCCCCCCCCCCATCCGTTAAATAGGGGGGGGGGGTGGAGTTTTTTTTTTTTTTTTTTTTTTTTTTTTTTTTTTTTTTTTTTTTTAGGGAAAGAGAAAAATGTGTTAAATCGGGATCCGACTGTATATATGGAAATTTTATATCGTGAGGAAAATATTGACGTTTGTGATTTCACGAAAGCTGTTACAAAAGCTTTTCAGCAAATGATGGCATGGTAATGGTGTGCAGAAAGCGTTTAATGTGTCGTCGTTTGCCCGATATGAATCTGTAATCACCGTTTATCATGAATTCTGTGAAAAGTACAAAATTAATTTGTTAAAGTGTTATGTGCCATCATAACACAAATTTGTATGAACTTAAACAACGGATTTCTACCGCTGTACAATCAATTACTAATGATATTTATAATGTTACCAATGATATTTATAATGTGTGTAGGCGGGAATTCACATACCGTTTTGATGGTATGCTAAATACAGACATATTTTCCCTTTGCATTTATCATTCTAAATCGTTTATTTATTTAAGTATAGCATTTTTAAATAAGATGATTTGTTTTGGACACCCCATGCTTACTAGTTTCAGTTAGAACTAATCAATATTACTTGTAAAAGTAAATACAGTATTTACTCGAATCTAAGCCGCACTATTTTACTAATGCCCATGCTAATGAAAATCGGATGCGACTCAGAATTAAAGGGAAAAAAATTCGTTAAACTGGGCAATTACAAGTGCAGGAATGCATTCAAAAGTATATATACTGGTAAAAATACCAATTATCTGAATTTATTTTAATTTCGTCCAACTGGATATCAATAAACCACATTTTACACTCTTTTTTTATTTTTCACAAAAAATTGTTGAGAGTTTGGGCTTTGAAGCAATGGCGGCTTAGATTCGGATAAATATGGTACATGTTAAATATTACTTTTAAATCTGAGCTTCTATTTTTTCTCCTTTTCTCTAGTTCAAGATGGCAGAAGGTCGAGGTTATCGCTTGATAATGGAAGAAGAAATTTTCGACCTGGTGGCATTCCGGGTACTGCTGGCTAGGAAATTTGTTCCAACTCCGGGGGACGAGCAACGGTACGTTAAAGTACCGATAATCTGTTTGAATGTAGTAAACGGCGATCCGAATATGTTTTGCTCGATCTGCCAGATACAGGACACTGATCGCACATGGTTGCGACTGTTTTGCGGCCACTCTGGCCATTATTCTTGTTTAACCAAATGGTTGCAAGTAAATCCGACATGTCCTATATGTCGGAGATAATTCGAATTTTTGAAATATTTTCTACTTGAATAATTAACTTGAATTAAACTTCTTGGATTTTGTACAACTAATAAAGAATCTTTCTTCCCCATACTGTAACCCCCAAAAGGGGAAAACAAGACTTGTCTAAAATAAATTAGAATATTAGGAAAAATATTCTGTTTTTGTATTTTTTCTTTCTTCTTTTCATTTCATATATAAAGGAAGGGGAAAGTGTGCATTTTATAGATTAAACTGACTTTTTTTTTATTTCGGTTCATTTTTCTAATAGAATATTAATACTTAATGCTACTTTATATTTATATACACTGCTGTTTGTAAAAAATGCAACGCCATGAAAGGATCATCAGAATATAAATAATAGGATGTTACGTAAAATAGTAAAGTTTCAGAGCCACCACGCTTGCGTGGCGTGCGCAGCGCCCTATGAGCCTGAAAGCGTATAAATAGAGGGTCGTAGCGGGATGTTGAAAATAGTTAATGATTATTTGTTAGTGGCGAACGTTTAGTGAGACCAAAGTATGCCTCCACGACGAAATGAGAAATTCCAACAACTAACGGAGTTTGACCGGGAGAGGATTATCAACCTTCGAGTAGGAGGATTTTCCTATCGCGCAATAGGAGCTCGTGTGCAGCGGAACAGTTCCACAGTGATGCGAGTTTAGTAGCAGTGGACCGACGAACACCGAACAACTCGAAAAATTGGCAGTGGACGACGGAAGGTGACGTCAGCGCGTGACGATCGACACCTGCTCTGCATGGCGGTGAATGACCGTACAGCTTCCTCCAGACAGTTGTTCTACTGCTACAGGTATACTAATGTCGACTTCATCAACGTCTGCTGCACCGTGGATTGCGTGCAAGGTTACATTTATACAGGATCCCCCCCCCCTGACGGTAAAAGATCGATGGTTGCGTCTGCAATGGGCTCATGAGCAGAGAGTCTGGCAAGCTGATTGGCACCAAGTTGGCTTTTCAGATGAATCACGCTTCAGTTTGAGGGACCGTGATGGCTGCATTCGTGTTAGACGCTATGCCGGTGAACGCTGCCTTCCAGAGCGCATTATCGAACGACATAGTGGCCTAACATCCGGAGTTATGGTTTGGGGAGCGATTTCGTATCATGGATGATCCAATTTGTTACGAATTGAGGGTAATCTCAATAGCAACAGGTACGTCTGTGAAGTGCTACAGCCCGAAGGGGTTCCCTTCCTTCAAGGCATTCCTGGAGATATCTTTCAGCAGGAAAATGCACTTCCACATGTTGCAAAGACGGTTCGAGACTTCTGTTCAGCCCAACACATGCAACTTCTTCCTTGGCCTGCTTATTCGCGGGATATGTCGCCTATTGTGCACGTGTAGGAATTGGTTGGTCGGCGTCTTGTTCGTTTTCCGCGTCCTGCAGCTTCAAAAGACGAACTTTTGTTGCGCATACAAGCAATATGGAATTCCCTTCCACAAGCAGACATTCAAAATCTGTTTAACTCTAAGCCATGTCGTATAGCAGCACTTATTGCAGCGCGTGGTGACTACACCAAATACTGATTGTTTATTTGCTTTGAAAATTACGTCATTTATTTGTAGTAGTACAAGTTATTTGTGCATTAAATTTCATTTAATTGTGATGATTCCTTCATGGTATTGCATTTTTTTACAAACAGCAGTATATATATGTAAATATATATACACTGATTGAATCGAAGTAATTTCGTTGCAAGCTTCCTATAATATGTTTATTCATTTTTCAAAAAGTGGTGCTAAATTATCTGTATAGCAGCCAGTTAATTATTTGAATCAAATGATGAAGAATATAAGTATAATTTTCGAATGTATTTAAATCACTTCATTGAAATACTTATATAAATTCAGGGGGTTGAAACGATAACTGACAAAATATATGTTTTCTTCTATATTAGTATTTCTAAGGCAAAGGTGGAGCAATAGCTCCGCAATACTGGCACTCGTAAGAAATAAGAGTACGTGAAATTTCATTAGCAACGAGTAATCGATAGCCTAAAAGTAAAATTGTCCAAAACCGTCGATCAAATTTCTTCCTGATTGGAACAACAAAATGAGTCTTGGAACTGTTATTTGAAAATTTTTAATAAAAAACAGAGATGATACATAAACACGCCCGCGAAATACATAGTTTATACTAAAATAGAACATATATACAGATACCTAACAGATAAATAAATGTAAAGAAAGATCAAATTCCTTCCTGATTGGAACAGCAGAATGAGTCTTGGAACTGATTTGAAAATTTTGAATAGAGGCAGAGATGATACATAAACACGCCCGAAATACACATTTTATACTAAAATAGAATATTATAACTAAAATAATATAACTAAATGTAACTAATATATAATACTAATTAAATATAACTAATATATAATGAATAATATAACTAAAATAGAATACACATACCTAACTGATAAATAAATGTAAAGGAAGATCAAATTTCTTCCTGATTGGAACAACAGAATGAGTCTTGAAACTGTTATTTGAAAATTTTTAATAGAGACAGAGATGATACATAAACACGCCCGCGAAATACGCATTGTATACTAAAATAGAACATATATACAGATACCTAACAGATAAATAAATGTAAAGGAAGATCAAATTTCTTCCTGATTGGAACAACAGAATGAGTCTTGGAACTGATTTGAAAATTTTGAATAGAGGCAGAGATGATACATAAACACGCCCGAAATACACATTTTATACTAAAATAGAACATATATACAGGTACCTAACAGATAAATAAATGTAAAGGAAGATCAAATTTCTTCCCGATTGAAACAACAGAATGAGTCTTGGAACTGTTATTTGAAAATTTTGAATAGAGACAGGGATGATACATCAACACGCCCAAAATACATATTTTATACTAAAATAGAATATATATATATATATACAGATACCTAACAGATAAATAAAAATGAAAAGGAATTAGATGAAAGAGAATACAAAAAAATAATTGTAATTAACTCTAGAAACAAATGATAACTTTAAAACCGTAAAATAATTAATTGCGCGCAAAATGATTATTAAACGAAACAAAATTTTCAGTAACACTGGAATAAATAGTTAAACTTTGCAAGTAATGAATAATTATAAGAACAAAAATATGAGGAAATAATAAGCAATATGAATAGCTTCTTAAATGTTAAATATCTTACAATTTGAAGCACAAAGATGTATTTATTTTATATATATACTTTATAAAAAAATACAAGGATGCCTTTATCAAATGTTTAAAAGTCACAAAGATGCATTCATTGTATTATGCTAATGGAAATCTGAGGTTATGCTTACACCCTAGATATTAGTATTATAAGAGAACACCATATCAAGTTCCTTCTACGAATATCATTTGTAGATTAGAAAATATTTTCTGTAGATCCGAAAGATGAATTTTGGCTCATATCATTAGATGAAGTTAGCTCTGAAATGTTCACGTTTGATATACCATTTGGAATGTACAAATTCAATAGAATGCCATTTGGAATATTTTCTGCACCTGAGGTATTTTAGAAAAGAAATCAAAAGCTTTTTGGGGATATTATAGGTGTAGAGATTGATTATTATTATGATGACATTGCTTCAGGATAAAATGAAGCCTCGAATGGTGCAATCATGTCTAAAATTCTTGAAAGAGCTATATTAGTAAATATAAAGTTTAATACAGATAAATCCATATTTTATTTACTTCAGTTATAAGGTATCTGAAGTGAAATATGTTGGTCAAATTATATTTAAATCGAGTATAAAACCTGATCCAGATCACATTCAAGCAACTGTTGAAATGCCAACACCAATATCAAAAAACGAAGGTTCAACATGTTGAATTTTCTTTCAAAATTCATATACTCAGTGTATCTCAAGTTATTGTCGTTAAAAGAAATCATTCATAAAAAAGTAGAACTAAAAATGCAGGAAAGAAACAAGAATTATCATTTGTAAACATTAAAGAATTGTTACCTACAGCTTTAATTTTAAATTTTTTTAGTTCTAGTGATGAAATAGGGATACTATGTGGTAATTCAAAAGATGGGTTGAGATCTTGTTAATCCAAAAAGAATCTATACCATTTGTCTCACTCAGTTTAACAAACAGTGAAAAGAATTATGCACAGATTGAAAAAAAATATTGGCAATTGTTTTCTCTCTAGAGTAATACCATAATGTAACGTAAAGTTGTTGCACCCAGTAACCATAGACCCTGATATATTTTAAATGAGGGGAAATTTTTTTTTTTTTTTGGTGGTTAGTTTTTTCTAATAGTATAATCAGAAGTACAAAGTCTAGGAAAAAATTAAATTTTTATTAGTAGTTTTATTACACTGAGAGGTACACATACGTGCACCTCATGTCTTAACTGCAACAATTAAAAAAATCCAATTTTTCTCCAATTACATTCATTTTTATAAATCTCCTTTAAAATTGGAAAAAATTAATAATAATTAAGTTTCAAAAGAAATTTTCAAACTTATTTTTTATAAGCAAAGGTACAATATATATATATATATATTTAGTACAACAATCACTAGCTCTACATTTGTAATCTTCATATCTACATTTTAATGCAATTTGTCTGTCATAAATCGAGGAAATGTCTGAATCTATCATATCGAACATCAGGAAAAAAGTTATGGTTCTGCTTTTACTTCACAGGTGTTTATTGTAATATCTGGTGTTACCTCTGTAGTATCATTTATACCCTATCTTCATTTTCAACAAATACACACGCAAAACCACATCTTCAGAGTTCCCTGCACTTGAATCATCAGAAATACAATCACTTGGATTCCTAATTTCCTCTATTCCTTTCAAAGTTAAATATTCTAAATCAGAATGCAACAACACACAATTGCAATATACTCTTTAAATATATGTGTATAAATTAAAACTCTTAGATTTTAAAAAAAAATTTTAATTTATGGTCACCAAAATAAACCAAATCATTCTCAAATTAGCACGAAATATGAAAGAAAAAAATATTCTATGCGAATTTATGTATTTCTAAATTTTTCTTAAACTCTTGACTAAAATATAAATATCGTGGTATACATGCTTTTACTTAAAATTAAGTTTAACTATAAAGCAACATAATAAGTTTGTCATCATAAACAAGAAAAAAATTTTTTTTTTAAATTTAATTCCTACATTGAATGGATGAATAGAAAGTATTTTATTAACGATTGAAAATTTGAACAATATATATATATATATATATATATATATATATATATATATATATATATATATATATATATATATATGGAGAGAGTGAACTAATTATAGCAATTGAAAAAAGAGCATGATATGTCTGCATTTCTGTAACAATGCTCACCCGGTTTGGCTAGTTTGGCTGAAAAACCGGCTTTCGACGCCAACTTTTGTCATTGTGTTAACAGTTACATTGTTACAACAACGAAGACGAATCTAAGTTGACGTTGAAAACTGGTAATTAATTTAATTAAATTAATTAATTGGTAATTAATGAATTATTTTTTGAAAAAACTGTAATTAACATCAAGCATTATCCACTACAAGTTTAAAAAAATTTATATGATCTTGATTGGATGAATAGAAACTATTTTATTGACGATTGAAAATTTGAAAAAGATAAATATATATCTATATATCTATATATATATATATATATAGAGAGAGAGAGAGAGAGAGAGCTATATATAATAGTAGGAATTGAAAAAAATAACATTACACTCAAAAGTTTATTTTAAATGTCATTTGCATATGGAACCAAATAACAACCGGAGGTGCATAAATGTGCACCTCAAAATTTACATCTAATTAGAATACTAGAACTGTTAAAAGTGTAATAATTGTACGATCTATCAACTCTTGGAAATCATCTACATCCAAAAAAAGTTGAAAAGCTTTAACTATATATTTTTTTTAAAAATTAGCTCACTTTTTCGGTAACTTGTCGAGTCGGCTATTGCTGTTGAAAATCTCCTGGAAACTCTCCAGGAAAAAAGTTGAAATCTCTAGAAAAAAAATACAAACATCATCTGGTGATAAAAGTGAAAAGCATGAACGTACACGAAAGATAACCTACGATCTCGATTGTTTTCATCTGTTAAAAAGATACGAAGTTAAAACCGAAGGTACACATATGTGTGCCTTGGGTCTGAAGAGGTTAAGGACAATTGCTAAGAAACCTATATATACACAAAATATCTTCTAGAATGCAAAGAAGGATTTTAAGGTATCCAAACACGTTCGGAGTACTTTTTAACAAAATAACATTATAAAATGCTCTTTTAGGACTCAATACCAATAGATATTACTATTTAACTATCAAAATTTAAAATAAATTACCTGAATTTCACAAAAATCACAATTATAAGTGAAATTTTAGCAATATTTTTGAAAAACTTCAAAGCAGTTAGAGAAAAAAGTAATAAACACATATTAGTAAAAGTATTACGAAAACAAACTAGATGCATTTATCTAGAAAATGTACTAAAATTTTAATTTTTTATTAAAATTTGAAAATTTTACAGCTGATTGAATAAACATTATAAGAAATATTACATTTTTTATGAGACTGTTATTTAAATAACAAGCCATAACTCAAAAATATTCATACAATAAGAAATATATTTTAGTATATTCTCTAGAAAATAACGTAAATATCAGGTTTAAAAAGTTTTATAGAAATACATTCGTAATATTTTGAGTTATCAGACTCGCCATGATAGATTATGAGCAATTTAAATGCCCACTTCTGGTAGATCAAAAACCGACTTCCGGTTTTTCAAACTTTATAAAATTGATTGTAACTTGGCCTCTTGGTAGCGTAGAAACAAAATAAAGTATTTTTCGTAAAGTCAAAAGATAGCTCTATTCAATAAAATAAAAAACAAAAATATCTGTCTTGACTGGATTGGGTCATTTTCAACGTGTTCGGATACCTTAAGCTAATTGAAGTATGATTTTGAAATAAATTACTTGCGTACCAGGTAATCAAATGTTTCTAAGTGATACTTCAAAAAAAAAAAATTTTTAAAAAAATAATAATTTCTTGAGGTTAGGAAGAATTACAAATACTCATAACAAATTCACTGAACTTTTTAAAAGTACTTCTGGTAGAAAGCAGTTGAGGACGATTCGGAAGCCAATTTACATTAAGTCCCTTGAATGCCAATCTTAGGATATTACATTCTCTTTCAAACTTGGAACACAGAAGGAGCACATGTTCTACATTTTCCTCGCCACCAATATCGCGATCACAGGAAGAAGACGGAACTAAATTGAATTTGTTCAAGTAGCTTTTAAAGTTGCCATGGCCAGTTAGAAATTGGGTTATTTTGTTATTGGTATAAAAATGATGGCAGGACAGTCTCTCATTAATGGTTGGAAAAAATTTCTTTGTTACTCTCCCATTATTTGATGTGAGATATTCTTGGTTCCAAGACATCACCATTCTTTCCTTCATAATCTTCTTGTAAAATGACTTAGGAATATTAACGGCAATGTCAATTTTACGCTTAGTTGCAGACTTGGCTAGCCAATCGGCCCGCTCATTTCCAAAAATGCCCTGTGTCCGCGAACAAATGCAAAATCTATTGAGATGTTTTTAACTTTTAGGCTTTTAAGTTGCCTTTGGATCTCGACGATTATGTTGTTAGATGAAGAAATACACTTAAGAGAATCCAAGGAGGAAGGAGAGTCTGTGCAGAGGAGATAGTCTGACACTAGGGCTGCTATTTACCAATAAAAAAATTAACTGCCCCATCTAGTTTGAGAAAAAATATGTTGAAAACTATTTCATGAACCCCTTTTTGGATCGAATGTGATAAACGGGCAGGGGAGAAATATTGTATTAACCAGGAATAAACTCGGACATAGAAACAGTTGTATTAGGCTGGGGAATATGAAACAAATCTTAAAAAACAAACAATAAAGAGCTATTAAAATTTTCTACAGTTCCTCGTAGACCCTTTGAAAATATTAGTAGGTGGTATTATTGACTTTTATAACCTAAGTTATCTAGTTGTGAGGGAATATTACTCAAAATGGATAAAAATTGTTGAGCTTGCTAATAAATGAGCAGATGAGGTAACAGTTAAATAAATTTTCTTTACATTTGGTGTTCTTAATACTGAGTCTCTGATAATATAACATTAAATGGTAACATTATAATAATTTTGCAAATGATTGGGATTTTAATTAATGCATTTATTAGTCCTCACTACTTCCCAAGTTATGGGATGGTTCAAAGACAAAAAAGTAGAAATTGCAAAGAGCATTATGAGAAAGGTAAAAGAAAATAAAAAAGGTTATTTCGTAGGATTATATAAAGGAGGAGTACGGAAATACCCCATAAAGAGTCTAGATTTATCTTCAGCTTAAGTTGCGTTTAATCGTAGATTGAAAAAAAAAAGAAGAAATGAGCCTTACACAATAGTCCCATACGATGTGTAAAATCTGACATGTTATCTTGGTAAATTCGCAATAGCAACTTAAATCCTGAAAAAAATGAATCGAGTATGATAGGAAATAATTTTCTATGGAATAATTATATCTTTAATGAAAATTTTATTTCATTAACACAAGGAGAAATGCAATTTTTTTTTATCAGAAATATTTATTCTTGTTCAATTTGGGGAAGAGTGGTAATGATAACTTATGATAACTAAAATATGACACATATACATGTGATTTCAAAGTATTTAAAAAATTGAAAAAAATAGCGTCAATAACAGTACCACTGTTAGTTGTCGAAACATTTCGATTTGTGTTCATTTCGAGCTTGAGTTCATCATTCAAAAAAAGCTATGAGTAGCTCGGCTTCTAGCAAACTGAAGTTAACTTTAAAATCGTCACTCAAAATCATGGGAAGAGAGTGATAGTTTTTTTTTAAGAGCAGAACCACCTTCGGTATATGGTAAAAGTAAAAAATGCAGAAAATCTTTTATTTTTTTTAACCGTTTGATTCGGAGAAATGAATACGACTACCGAAATCACTGTTTGTCCAGTTTCAAATAAGCATTCTGCCGCACATATGTCCCCAATATCTTGACTAACAATACCCAGTCCACTTGTTTGACGATAAGTAATATCCATATGAGGAGCCACAACGTATGAGTTCTGTTTGAGATAGATTGCAACACCAGCTGCTCTGTGGCCCGGTCGTTTAAATTATACGCAGCAATCGAAATCAGGTATCGAAACAAGTTCGTCATTATCTAACCGCGTCTCTGGCAACATGAGTAACGTACAATTTTGTGAAATAACGTCGAAATCTGTTTATCCAAGGATCGCAAGTTTATCCTTGGTGAAGTCTAATAAGACTTGCTGGTATGTGCGAAGTGGATTTAGAGTCAAGCGCAAACGAAACCGAGTTTTTGAAATAAATCTTTTGAAATGCTAAATTTAACAATATAAAAAAGGCTGGCGGCTTGATGGCTACTAGAGTTGGACCCCACGTGGATACATCTTTACAAGATCCAGCTATAGGACTTAGCTTCTTTTCTGATCCTAAAGTGAGAAAACAAAACAAAAACAAGGATCCCATGGCTAGACCGCAGGGGGTGAGCCCCTCCCAAATAAAGGAGAAAAAACAGAACTTCACTGCGAGGGTAGCGAAGAGACACCACCAAGCTCCCTGATTGGTTAAATTAAATAGCGGGCGCTTCCCCAACATCCTGTTACATAGTCCCCGTCCCTTTTCACGAAATCACTCCTACAAATCTCCAGCAACCGAGAGGAAAGATGTTACACATCAAAAACTAAATTAATACCTCCAAAATATTATTAAATGCCGCATCAATTAATAACATTTGAGAAAAGTTAGTTAAAAAGCAAAATATTCAAAAGTTCTATTATGACAAAACTGCTCATCCATTATCTGAGCTTAATCAAGAAAATAAAGTAAAAATAGTGAATTTTAAAAATAAACTTGGGAAACTGCAAAATAATCTCAAAACATATGTTGCTTCTTATTTCATGCCTTGTTAAAGACCAGTTTGGTAAAATCCTGAGATGTAACGGAAAAACATATTTAAAAAAATCTAACATACCTTTTAGCATAGAAACATATCTTGATGATATAAAGTAAAATACATTTGACGCGACAACGCTTAAGACGAAATATCGGTTAACATGAAATAATGCAACGGTCCCGACAAACTATTATGTATTTTCATGCACTTTTTCTCTTAATACGAAATGAGAATCGCTTAACGCGAAAAGATTTGACTTCTGAGAATTAATGAAAACGGAAAACATCAGCCGGATTGGACTGTCCTCAGTGGCGTAATGTTACACCCCCGCACTGCGGGGGGCCCAAAGCCTGACTCACACCATTAACGTAGGTTTTCTCAAAATTCGCTTTACATTTTAAAAAATCGAATTTTTAAGTGATTTTCCAATTGGCGATCAACGTCTTCATAATCAAAACTTAATACGCTCATTAGATATCTTTAATCCTACAGCTAAATCAAAAAACATTTTTTTATTTGCTGTAATCCAGATGACGAGAGATAATTTTCTTTAGTGGGTTTTCTTTTTAAACCTAGATTACTAACAAATAAAATAAAAGTTAGACGTAGAATCGGATAAAATGCTAGGGAGATATAAAAACTCATCATTTATTATTATAGTATACACTGCGAGAAACGATTTTCAAAACTGAGAGCAAACAGCTCACACACACACTTTTGAGTACTTCACATTCTCAAAATAGCTCCGATGCACGCTTACTCAGATTTGAGAATCGCATATTCTCATATTGAGACACAAGTACATTCTCATTTTTGAACCTGTTACGGGATCAAATTTTTGAGAATGAAAGATCGATATGAGTATATAATGCACTCGTATTTGAATCTGTTAATGTATCAAATATGAGTTTAAAACAATAAAATGAGTATGTATAGCATTTATTTTCGGTACTGTTGTATCTAATATGAATTTTTAACAGAAAAATATTTATTAACCCAAATCCTAAGGGATTTAAAAATGTGATACCCGAGTTGTAAATTTTCACTTTCTACATCATACGTATTATTTTTTTTTCATTTCATGAAATTTTTACACTTAACTTCGAAATCAAAATTCATTTTACATTTATTGTGTGTAACAAAAAGGTACTCGCATATTATCGCGAAAGTGCCTAAGTTAAAGATAACTCGCCAAATTTTGGCAGTAACGATTTCGCATGTGTCCTACGCGCTGAATTAGCAACCATGTACTTCGTTTTATATAATGTCGCCAATACGGTGGCGACAATACGCAAGTATTAACAAAAATATTACTTTTCGAAAAAAAAAATGCAACTATTATTTGATCACAAACTGCATGTCTTCGAACTTATACCGCAAATATAAATCTTTGAAAACTGCAAAAATAAATTCGATGTTATCGTTTAACAAATGTGTATGCATTTTGAACTAGTTCCAGAAGCAATTTGATTCATTATTTATATTTATGTTTCTCTCTAGAAGCATTATATTGTTTCCTTAAAATCATATACAAGCAGAAAATTAACTTTTATTTAAAAAAATTCAGTCCTTCAATAATAAGTTATTAGAAATATCTAGGAAACATTATGATAAATAACAGATTTTTCTAAGTAAAAATTTCAAAACAATGCCAGAAAGAAATAGCTTTTTTACATATTATGTAACCTGAAGAAAAAAACCTTTTGACTAAAGTAACACTCATTAGGCCCAGGTGTGTAAGTACTCTTTATATCAATTGTTTTGTTTAAATAGAAACCTATCCACATGGAAATAAAGAAAATGCATTGCTATATTACAAACTAAGCTCGTTTTTTGTTAAAGCAACTGATTTTACACTTTCCTATCACCAAAGAAAACAAATATAATAGTTTCTAAGTTAATGTTTTTTTTAAATAAAATACTTAAAAATTTTTGTCTTTAGTAGAATGTAAAAACAACTCTAACAGTACATTTTTGCATTAACAAAACACATTTAGTTTTTAACCTAATGGAAAGAGCTTTTAGAGAAGTTTTCAGCACCCATTCAGAAGAAAAAATAACATCATAAGGACCAATAGAATCATAATTTAGCAATTTTACTTGGTGTACAGAATTTTATTTTCAATACCTTTTTTCAATTATTCACTGTTAACAAGAAAAATAAAACAAACCAAAATCATATTGTTGAAATATTTATTCTAGAAATTGTACACATACATATATACATTACAAAAATTAACAAGAATATAAGTGAAATTTTTGAAACATGTTTTCTTCAATAACTTATTTTTTTATATATATTGATTTTTTTTATAAACAGTATCTAATCTATATATTATAGTCAACTCCCTCCTTATTTGTACAGAACAGCTGTTTAATATAATATACATTGAATTATCATTTTAAATATAGGTTCTAGTGTATAAAAGTACATAAATAAACAGCTTTTTTTTTTATCAAATCATGTCTTTGAGTTATGAAATGTGAGTGAAAATGCCTTTCAAACAGTGTTGTTTCAAATAAATTACATGTTAGGATATGTGAGTCATCTAAATTATTTACTGAAGAATTTATAAATAGCTGGTTCTGAGATGAATTTTGAAATTTTCCTCATTAGAGTAAAATTTTTACAAATGTTGTTCATAATTATATAGTTTTCTAAATGGCTATCTACAAAATTTAGCATAACGCATGTAGTGTTATGCTACGCCCATATGAGTATTTAGAACATGACGATAAAGTCTACAAAATGTGAAACCAATGGTCTTTGGCAGAAAGTGCAAAATGTATTAAATTCATAGATTAATTTTTATCCACAAAAACATATACATATAAAAAAAGAGAAAAATTCTGAACTATGTGCAAAATTTAAAATAAATTATGAGTGGAAATATTAAAAATGAAGATTAATGCTAACAAGCAGAAATGAAATTAATGCAAATTAAAAATAAAGCATTCATAATTTAGAAACAAGCTAAAAGGTTTAAAAAATACAATTTTATAAATATTACACATGAAGGATAAAACAACAGTTCAAAAAATATCACACATTGGAACAATATATATATATACAGGAACTAATTTGTTATCAGTACACTACACATTAAATATCTTTTAGAAGTGGTTTTGAAATCGCTGCAAATAAAATTTTGCCATCCGATAGTTTTCAATCAATGATGACAGTCTCCCACTACGAACTCAAAATGAAAATAATTTAAAAGAATGGCTTATTCCTGGCAAAAAAGGAATTACATTAAAAAGCAAAAATGTAAGTAATTTTTTTATAGAAAACAAATTAGAAAAATATGAGTGCCAGGATTTAAAGAAATAGAACACAAGGTATTTAGAAATGCCAAGAAAAGAAGCAGAAAGAAATAAAGAAATTGAAACCGGAAAAATAATAACTGCGTATAAAAGTGTGGGGTGCTCAATATTGTTATAATTTCTTACTAGTTCTATTCCAAAATGCAGAGTTAGTGTAAAAATATAGTACAAAGGCCCCCACGCTTTTACCACAATGACATTAATTCTCTCGTTAATCATTTTATTCTTATATTGAGATTTTAGTTCGATAAAAGCGTGTTTTTTAAAACTATATTTTAAATTTTTGGGTCTTCATGTGTGTCAGACTACTGATTTCAGCACTTAGTATTATCACAACAAATGCCAAATCTAATAATAACTTGCCTAGTAGGCAACCCCCATTGGTACTTGTGTCTTATTGCAACCTATTGGTGACATTATATGAAATTAAGCCCTTGATTGCCAATTCAGCATGTACCACACATAGGAAATCAGGGTGGCCAACTCAGCGAGTTATTTAGAATTGGCAATAATATGCAAGTATCATCCAATTTCCTGTGAGTTGTATGTGCTGAATTGGCAAACAGGTGTTTCATTTCATATATGTCGCCAGTTGATTGCGATAATACATAAGTACCAAGATTTCTTACGTTTTTCCCACTTGTGTACAACATACCTGCAAATAGGAGTTTTTGTACCCAAGCCGTATTAATTTTTGGTACTTACATATTTTTGCAACCATATTGTCGAAATTATATGTAATAAACACATGGTTGTCAATCTGGCGCATACGACACATGCAAAATCAGGGTCACCAACTTAACAAGTTATCTTGAACATTGTCATTGTTGTGGTAATATGCATTGTAAAATTTGGCGTATGATGTACACTTTTAACACAAAAAATAAGATTGAATTTAACGTGTGCATGTTACATGCCAGGTATAAAAATGAAAGCGTTAAAAAAACATGAGCATAGGAAAAAAATTAGATTTCTACATAGATTGAAATGTTGTTCATTTAAAAGAAATGGCGTTCCTTATGAACTTGAAAGGTTGCACTTCTAGATGTATACTATTTTTTACTAAAGCTTAGAATAAATGACTTTCAAACTTTAAGAACATGGCTCACATATATCTCAGGTTTCTTCATGAAAAAGGGGGTGCACATTATACAGCAAATAATCATAGAAATTAAAAATTGCTACTTGAAAGTATAAGTGCGTGTTATACGATGATATGCCAGATTTTACGGTAAGAATATAATTTTTCTCTACCTTTCTTTAATGAGAAAAAGTATAAAATATATTTATATTGGGTTAAATACAAAGAATCTGATATATATACTTCATTTATATTCATCCAAATAAACAAAACACTATAGTCACAATAAAGGTATTCTTGAAATAGCCATTTTAAAGTTCAATATGAAAATAAAACTAAAACTATTCCAATGTTGCAAAGGAATACTTAAATTATTATTTGCCTATAAGCAAGTGCCCAAAAAATCAAACAATATGACTTATTATGTGAATCAAGTAAATTTCATTAAGATATGTGACTACCCAAAATTCGCAGTTTTGGTGAAAATTTTCAAAATTACTTTTGTGTTTTTATTTTATAGCCAATACATTTCAGATTCCATAAAACACTCTATTTTTGTTTCTACGATATCTAGAAGCAAATTTATAGCATAATTAGTAAACTGGAATTGGAGTTAACAAAAACAGATGCTGATCCCTACATAAAATATTTTTAAGATATTGAATTTAAATTTTTAGAACATGTTTTATTTAGTTGTATCTGTGTTATGAATCAAAATCTAATCTCTGTGTATATACAGTGGACCCAAAAAGGGTTCGTACACTTGCAATTTCATATAAGATTTATTGTTTCCGACTAATAAAAATTAATATTTTGGAATTGTAATTTTTTTATATCTGCAACTTGTTCTTGGCGGAATGACATAATAATTTTTTTTAAAAAATAGTATAACTATTATTTTTGAAAATTAATAATCAAAAAGCTACTGAAAAATTACGCCACTAAAAGTCTTCGTAACACTTAACAAGAATCTCAACATAGCTTTATATATATATATAAATATTGTGTGGTGGTGTGGTGTGGTGTATTTCTTTCTTAATTTAGAACTTAGTAGGATATCTTTTAGTGTCCACAACAAACTTTTTAAGTGTCTTGTCTTAAATGTCTTTAAATTTAATCAGTTTTTTGTAATTTCTGCATCGATTTACCTCCATGCTTCAGTGATTATTGTTTTTACTTCCCATTATGTGTTTATATGTCATGTTTTTTCTTTTTACTTTTAAATCTAGTTTCTTCCCCAAATATGCTCTGCTGGGCTAAATAAATTGATTGAGGAGGTGTTTTCAAAATTTTGGGTACAGTTTTAGAGACACCAGCAGTGTACATTGAGAGCAGTTTCGCCTGGCGTC
The DNA here is from genome assembly GCA_019973975.1 of Trichonephila clavata. Classification (NCBI taxonomy): domain Eukaryota; kingdom Metazoa; phylum Arthropoda; class Arachnida; order Araneae; family Nephilidae; genus Trichonephila; species Trichonephila clavata. Next base: position 200 of record BMAO01015322.1, on the reverse strand, counting down.
ATTATCCTGTTAAAAAATGAAAGTCGTCTAAAATATCCAAATTTTGAGAGGATAATTTAAAATTTCTCTTTAAAAATATTTAAAATATAGCTCATGATTCTAAATACCATAAAAAAAAATACCAAATTACCCTAATCCTGAAGCCTATTTACACCCACCCTCCCCTGCAAGAACACCTCTGTGTTAAAGCATGGAGTTGG
>BMAO01015321.1:0-33942 GCA_019973975.1 Trichonephila clavata | reverse complement strand
GACCTTCAAAATCTCAAAATTTCGTCAAAATTGCGATTTTATTTTTTATACTAATAATATTCTATTTATTTCAGAGAATGATTCTGTCGAAGAATTTTTCATTTTGACTAATAATTACTGAATTATGAGTAATCTAAGAATTAAACATGGCGCCATCGACTATTTAAATGGGCGTGGCCCTGTCATTTGAACGTAAACAAGAACTATTCATATTTAGTTTCTAGCATATGCTTAGCCTCAATTATTATTTTTTTCATCGCATATTTTATGAAGAAGGATTCTGATAGGAACTTCAACTTCTACTTCCGCTTTGTTTGTTTACATCGTATTAGCGCGCTTGTTTCACATCTGTTATTACACAGCATACTTAGTCGTTTCAGACGTAATTGTAGGTCTATTTTTTTCAAAGTTTTCCTTTCTTTCATTTGAATACTCAATAATAATTTTCTTGATAAATTAATCATTCCAACAGTATTTGTACAATGCACAGAATTAGTTCTCGATATCATGTTCCAAAAGGAAGGCCATCAAAACGTAAAATGCAGGCTTTGCTAAAAGCAAAGAAAAGATGGGCCTCTGGAGAAATAGAACTGGAGCATCAAAGTTTACATGTGTGTGAAAATGACCCTGATGCAAGTGGTAATGTGTCCTCTAATTATGAAAATAATGAAGTAAACACTTACCCATTAAATTCTAGTGAACTGAATGCAGCAACAGAAAGAAAGCTGTCTCTTCTAAGCTCACACACTTCTGCAGAACATGTGATAAGTGAACAAAATGATCCAACTTATGTATTAGTTGATACAAATGTATGGAAGAATTTACTGTCAACTGTAAAGTGCCCTGAATGTGATATGAATAATTTAAATATTATAAAAACAACGCAGCTGGGTATGGCATCAAAACTAGAATTGGTTTGCTCTAGTTGTGAGGCAGTATTGAATTCCTCATTTTCAAGTGCACGTGTAAAAGACAAAAATTTTTTTGACATTAACAAAAAATGGTTTCCTCTTTTTTAAGACTTGGGAAAGGTCACGCAGGATTGGAACTATTTTCATTAGTGACTGGTATGAATACAATGGACAAAAAATCTTTTTCGAAGCACATTAAAATTTTGTCCGAAGAAAATAGAGAGGTGAAACATAGATCCTCGAAGTTGCGAGAAATATAATTAGGAAGCAACATCTTGAATTGAACAATGAAGGTAAGGAAACTGGTGTTTTAGACATAACTGTGTCATTTGATGGATCTTGGCAAAAGCGGGGATATAATCACTGTACGGGATAGGAGTTGTAATTGATTTATTGACAGGCTTAGTAATAGATTATGAAATACTGTCAAAGTATTGTACGGAATGTACTGCTGCAGTAAGAGACCTTTCAAGGGATAGTCCAGATTTTGCAATTTGGTATGAAGGTCACAAATCTGAATGTCAGATAAATCATACAGGTTCCTCGTCTAGTATGGAAATGGAAGCTGCTGCAATTTTGTGGCAAAGATCCATCAAGGAGTGCAATATGTGCTACACTTGCATACTATCAGACGGAGATTCAAAACATTCCAACGTCTGATATCGCTGAACATTTACGGAAAGATAAACAAATTAAAAAGAAGAATGTATCAACCATATTTCAAAAGCTTAGGAACTGGTTTACGCAGCAAGGTGAAGAGTGGCGAGCAAAGGTGTTTGTATTGGAGGCAAAAAAGGTTGGTAGTTTAAAAGAAACCACAATAGTTAAGTTAACTAATTTTTACAGAAAAGCCATTAAAGATAATTGCGATGACGTAGAAAAAATGAAAAGTGCAATATATGCCACACTTTATCATTGTTCTCCACAGACACCAACCGAAACACAACAAATGTCCTGATGGCAAACTTTCTTGGTGTTTTTTACAAAGAGCTTTGGCGAATGGAGAATCCCCTCAAAGTCATTCAGTTATGAAGACAAATTAACTGAGGAGGTTGTTGCGAAGATTCTTCCTGTGTACCAGAGATTAGCAAGCAACGAGATATTGTCCGGTGTACTTCAGGTAAAAGTCAAAATGCAAATGATGTTTGCACAGTGTTATCTGGAGTCACTGCCAAAAAGAAAGTTTCCAATCAAAGAAAAGATTGGAAATATCTGTTGTAACAGCAGTAAGTGAGTTTAATTTTGGATCCCTATTTACCTTGAGAAACGTGCATCAAAACACTTCCATACCTCGATGCAAATTAGTGAACGAGAGATGACCGCCGATTAAAGCAAAGTAGAATTAAAACTTTTCAAACTGCAAAAGACAAAAGAATTAAGAAGCGAAAAATCTCTAATACATAGAAAACAAAAATTTAAAATCTGAAGGATTATCATATTGTGCTGGTAAATTTTAAGTGAATGTCTTGCACTCTATGGTTTTTTATAAATATCAGCTTGGCGGATGCTATAACTTGAATTATTCAATTTATAACTAAATATAACAATTTTAAAATATTTATTAGATTTCTACTGTAATAATCTCTTATATGTTTGATTTTCATGTAAGGGTAAGTAATTATGTAAATTTTGTTTTATTATTTCATATTACACAATAAATGTTTAAAATGTGTTTTTCTCAGTTCGTGAATTTTCTCTTTTCATGATTACGTAAAATGCTCCTTGCGTTTTCATATTTCATCGTATCTCTTTAAAATTTTACAAGTTATAAAAAATGATATAATTCACAAATTTGTGCATTGGTTTGTTAAAAATTTAACGGATTATATTTTACGTTGTTTTGATTACCTCGAATGTGTGATAATTGTGAAATATTTCTTATAGTATAGAAAATGTATCCTTTTTTCATCAAATTTTATTCTGAATTTAAAATCCATGCACAGATATATTTAGTTTATAGTTCATATACATATAAAACAAAAATTAAGAAAATATCTTAAAAACTAATGCGCAAGGAGCATTTTTAAAAAAAGTTTACAAAATTAAATTTAAAAAAAATCAAATTATAATTTATTTTTTTAAAAAAAAATATTTAAATTGTGAATTTATAGTGATCATCTACTATATTGATTCCAATTTCAGCTAATTAAGATAACAATTAAGAAATAATTTCAAAGGTCCACCGTCCCTTAATAATGAAAAACCGGGCAGTCAGATACAATTGTTGCTCCACAATGGGAGGAGTTGACGGAATCTGGCCTCCGTCGGGGCACGAAGAAGTTCCTGGACTCAATGACGGGGTTGAGTTCTCGACCCGGTCAGCCCAGGAGAGAGTATTTGATGGCGCAAAAGATATATTACTTGTCTCCATAGGAGGCGGCAAAACGATATTCTCTTTAGTTGTCATCATATTTTTGGCTACACGGATTCCTTCCAGTTCCATCGGGGCCCCCGCCAGACCCCGAATTCCCACACTTTTCTAACGTGCCAAGTGGAACCGCCGGAGGATTCTTCAAAGCTAGACAACGGGGAAACCCCCATAACGTGCTGCCGGGCACGGTCCAAGTCCGAAGCCAAGGAGGATTTCTCGATATGAACGAGTCCCCGCTCCCTAGCCATCCGCTACCAAGGCCCTCAACCTCTAGGACGTTTTCGGCAGAACGTACCTCAAAGCTGTCGCCAGCGACGCACGCAACTCTTCCGCCGCATACCCTACCCCGCAAGGGTCCTTTCCACTGCCCAAATAGTATCCCTCGCGGGAGAGGCTACAGGGTGGTACTGAGACCCCTTAGATACGCAGCAGATCGGTATTGATACGCCGCCGACCTGTTAATATGTTAATTAAAAAAGAGGATTTTTTTTTAAAGTTTTTAAAACATATCTTTTAAATTTTTTTGGATTTTTCAATTTTTTTTGCTTAAACAATGTTAAAAAATTAATAGGAAAGCAATAATCGCGGGTTATGTAATTAAAACAGTGATATCTTATCACAAAGCCATAAACCAAAGGAACTCCCCAAAGCAAACAAATGTCCAAAAGAAAAAAAAGGGGAGAGGGGAGAGAGGAAAATAAAGATCACTGGGGTCCCTCGGGAGCGTGAAACCCGTACTCACCTAAAGAAGGTGAGCCCCCTGAGGGGCAAATTAATTACGGAAGTACAATTTGTGGCGCTCAAAGCGTCACGTAAATCCGTAAGGCTGCAACACGCGGAGTTCGAAAAATACATCGAGGAGCTGAAAAAGCTCAACAGTATTTCAATACCCACTGCACCCTCTTCGCCTCAGGCGTCGAAGAGGAAACTACAGAAGAAGCGAGCGCCGGTTTCTCCACCCCCAGGCACAGTAGAAAAGAAACAACGCGCGGAAGAGAAAAATCTCCGCCGCAAAACAACACCCCCCACCTCTCCTTCCAAGAAATTGGCTTCGGAGGAAGGGGAAACCTCTTCATCCGACGAGAGTAGCTCGGAGATGATCTCAGATGACATTCCCCATGTTAGCGCAGTCAGCGCTCAGGGAACTGACGACAAGATCGATCAGGCTACAGACGAGGAGAACGATGGTTTCACCACCGTCTCCCGCAAGAAAAAAATTGCCTCCATTATTATTGATGTGAGCAGCAATACCACCGGGCTACTCAACACATTGAGTGAGCATTTAGGTAGCACACTCGAGGGGCGGTTTGAGAATGGAAAGCTCAGGGTTTTCCCTAAGACTTTTCAAGATCATAGGAAGCTCCAATCGTACATTGAACTTAAAAAAATGCGGTCCCATACTTTCGAGATGGCCAACAACAAGCAGCTCAAGGCTGTGATCCGAGGACTCCCAACCGATTACGATCAAAAGGAGCTCATTTCAGAACTCTCTGGTTTAGGGTTCACACCCAACCATGTTTCTATCTTAAAAAATAGAAAAACCAATTCAAACATGCCACTTTTCTTGGTAGTCCTCCATAATAACATGGAACACAAGGAAATTTTTCATATTACAAACATTGGGTTTTTCCGAGTAGTGGTGGAACACCTGAAACAATCAAGTATGCCTCCTCAGTGCTATCGCTGTCAGGAGTTTTATCACCACTCACGTCTCTGTAACAGAGCACCCAAGTGTTTAAAATGTAGCGGTGGCCATCTCACCGCAGAATGCAAAAAGACTAATAAATCCCCAGCTAAATGCGCTAACTGCGGGGGACCGCATCCAGCGAATTATTCAGGATGCCCCAACAACCCTATTAACAGACCAACCAAGAAAACTCAACCAAATAAAAATATCTGGGCGGAGAAAGCAAAGGCGCGCGCTCAAAAGGCCACACCACAACAACAACCCCAACGAAACACTTATGCTTCGGCAGTGGCAAAGAACGCAAACAAAGTTAACAATACAAACACATTTGATGCCAACGCGATGGTGCAACAAATGGCAATGATGATGACTCAGTGGGGACAAATGTTAGCAGCCCTACAAAATCAACAAAAACAATAATTTAACATTCAACGCGTTTAATTGTGATAGTCTCAGGGTTTTCAGTTGGAATGCAAACGGAATTAGTAAACATATTGATGAGCTAAAGGAAAGCATCATTTTCCACAACCCCGACGTAATCGGGATCCAAGAAACACACCTTCGTCCTCCGGACAGGTTCCGCATTCCAAATTACACTTGTCATAGAAGTGACCGCACAACACACAGAGGAGGTGGGACTGCCAATCTTTCAATATCCCAAATTACTTCTGCTATAGGAACGACAGAACCCACCCATTCTTAGGATGGGGTGGAACTGCGCTCCTAATCAAAAAATCTATTCAGCACTATCATGTCCCCACCCCACCCCTTCCCACTGGAATCGAGGCGACTATAATAATCCTCACCCCTATCGAAGATGAACCCCTTTTAATTGCGTCTATCTATATCCCACCAAACGACGACTTCTTTAAAAATATAGGACCTGCCTTAAACAAAATTTTCAATATTAATAATATGGCCATACTAGCAGGTGACTTCAATGCTCAACACACATCCTGGGGAAGTGATATTAATAATACTAGAGGAAATAGACTTTACAACTATATTAAAAGTAATAACATTGATCTTTTCGCACCCTCCACCCCAACTAGATACGGTTATGAAAAAAAGAAACATATGAAATTATTCCGAAACTATTAAAGTTTTAATTTAATTAGTTGCCGGTAGATGGCAGTAACATCTGTACTGAAGTCAGTTGTAGTAAAGAAAAATGGCGTTTACAGGCAAAGAGAAAGCTTTTTGTGTGTTGGAGTTTGCAAAATCTGAATCAGTGGTGTCAGTTCAACGGGCCTTTCGCAATAAATATCGAGATCAGGGACCAACTGACAAAACAATTCATGTGTGGTACCAGAAATTTAAAGAAACGGGATGCCTATGTGACATGAAACGAAGTGGTCGGCCTGGTCCATCTGCGGACACCGTAGATCGTGTACGGGAAATGTTTTTAAGGAGCCCGACGAAATCAACCGCTAGCGGAAGCCGAGAATTGGGGATCTCTCAACCAACAGTGTGGCGAATTCTGCGAAAACGTCTTTGTTTGAAGCCGTACAGATTGGGAATGGTGCAAGCGTTGACTCCAGCAGATTGCATTTCTCGTTTCACGTTTTGCATTGATGTCCATGAACGTGAAACACTAATGTCGAAATTGATTTTTAGTGATGAAAGCACATTTCACATGTGTGGCACTGTCAACTGCCACAACATACGCATTTGGGGCACTGGAATTCTCCATTCTGTAGTGGAACACTATTGGGATTCCCCAAAAGTTAACCTGTTTTGCAGTATGTCCTCCTCCCGTGTTTATGGGCCATTCTTTTTTACAGAGAAGACCATTACCGGTGTAGTGTACTTGGATATGTTGCAGCTGTGGCTAATGCCGCAATTAGAGGAACATGAGGATGATTTAATATTTCAACAAAACGGTGCTCCTCCCCATTTTTTGTGTGATGTGCGTGGATAACTGAACACACACTTACCTCATCGATGGATTGGACGAGCTTCTGAAGATGACGTACCTCTTCTAAAGTGGCCTCAACGGTCACCGGATTTAACACCGTGACTTTTTCTTGTGGGGGTATGTGAAAGACCAGGTTTATGTACAACCTATGCCTCGTGATTTAGCTGACCTGCGTGAAAGGATAACACGTGCTATCAATAACATAGACAGTACCATGTTGAGTAGAGAATGGCAGGAACTGGACTATCGCATTGATGTATGCCGTGTGACCAAGGGTTTACACATAGAACACCTGTAATTTATGTAAGTAAAACTTGAATAGTTTCGGAATAATTTCATGTTTTTTTTTTCCATATTCGTCTTTGTTTTTTTACTATAACGTTTCGAAACCCCGGAGGGAATTATGAATGACCCTGTATAAACATTATTTTTAGTCATTCAGAACTATTCAGATATTTAACCCCAGCAATAAACACACTAAAAAATGAAAGAGGAAACTAACTCACACTCCCCAGCTTTGGATTTACGAAAAATTTCCATACAATATAATTTGTATTAAAATATGCAACAAATGTATTTTGAACAAATGTCAATGAATGTGATAAGATCGAAAATCAAATTACAGAAAATGCAAATCATATACGTATGGAGGTAAAACTCTAGAAAAGAAATAAAAATCTAGGATTCTGAACACTATTTCCAAAAAAAAAAAAAACTAGCAATTTCCACAGCTAACAAAGCACTTTATTTCAAATGAATTATCGGTTTGGAAAGCATGTTATTTCCTTCTGCGAAGAGAAGGTCGCCAAAAACCTGCAAGAATTTCTTAGAAAACATGATTAAAAAGACCAAATTAAAAAAATTTATACTAAAACATAACCATATTATTTTTTATCAGAGGAGGTCCTCAACTAAGATCTTACCAATAGCTAATCCAAATAACAAGCTGTAAAGAAATAAACAACTGCAGCAGGTAAAGCAAGAAATAGTGTAGCATATACTTGGCCTTTCTTTACGGAGAGCATGTATACAAAATGTAAATTCTAAATCTTGTTTGTAAAAATTTATCAATGGTAATGCATTGCTTCCAAAGCTTTTAAATCCTTAGAAAACTGCTTATTCGAAGAAAGAGACTAGAAAACCAAAACAGTAAGGATGAAAGTAAAAATCAGTTGAAAACAAAAGTATACAATAGAAAAGAGCTACGCTTAAATAATTTTATGACTTAAAATGAATAAATCTGGGTAGGCTTAACACGACCTTTTTTTCTAACATAGCTAAATGGGTATCATTGGACATGGAGTTGTATACAGGTTACAAAACGCAATCCCATTTGTATCTTGACAAGAAACATATTAAAAAAGTCTTTCAGAGTAGAAATACACACTTTTAAATAACCAAATGTAAAATTGTGCAAAACTTTTGAACACTTTCAAAAGTAACTTTCAGTAAAATAACTACAAATTATTTTAAAAAACATGTCCTTCAACTCGCATGTACTCTTAGCACATAAAGAACTTAAAACTTTACAATTTTAAAAATTTCAATTTCTTTCAAACAAATAACACTACCAGTGTCCAAAACCAAACTTAATATGTTTAAAAAAAGAGTCTTCTGCTTATCCTTGATACAAGTTATGATTATACTGCATTATCCAGAAAGAAATTCAATAAAATAATTCTTTCAGAACCTTAATAACTCTTGATTTTATAAAAATCTGAAAGGATTCACAAGTGTTTTAACTTTCATTCATTGCACGTTTATGATACTCATTAAGGAAAGGGGAATAATTTTCTGACCTAACACTAAGCAATGATTGAATAAGGGCAAACATGTTATTGTGAAGGCATGTACATTTCTAGAAATCCGACAACTCTGAATTAAAAAATTCTTATTTTAGAAACTCAAGATCCCTTATTCATACAAATATAATATTTATAACTCCTTATTGATTTCAAATCTATTTTTTCAGCATAATTCATTTTAAAAATCATTACAATACCAAAAAGACATCTAAAATTCAAAGATTTTTTTATGTCTGCATTAAAATTCAATGTTCAGACATCATACAAACTATACGATGGATAAAAGCAATCAGTTCATTTACTTGTTTCTTAAGAATTAATACACATAAATTCTTTTCTTTATCAATCATTACTTTAATATTGGTGACAAAATCATCACCAATAACTATTTGAAGGAACTATTAGCACTTTCAAGAGAAATATTTCTCAACAATCTAATAGTACTATTTAATTTTGTTAAATAAGACTTTGGGAGTTTTTGGAGTCAAAAGGCACACAATTAGCGATTGTCAAGCAGGATTTCACAGGCATAGATTCACTATGGAACATGTTGAGAAACTCAACCAGTCAGTAAAAGATGGCTTTCACAGAAAGCAAACCACCCTTGTTGTGTTTAACACAAGTCAGAATATATTTAAAATAGAAAAGACAGAAAATTTTTATTAGAAATGGAGTAATGTAAAAGTGATCATAATTTTCTAGAAGTCACTAAAGAAGTTCAGAAGGGAAAAAAATCTTTCAAATGATTCGCTAAAGTCCATCAAATAATTATACTTGGTGTAAAATATCAATTGAAAGTAAAAATGCAAATAGATTTAGATGGGGGTTTTCCCCAACCAAATAAGTCAAATTTAAATTGTTTTAAAAAAGGAGTTACTTTTATATTAATAATTAGTATATTCTATTAAATTATTTAAAATTAAAGGTCACATTGGCAAGTCCAAATCTGCCTCTGAATATCTTGTGCAGTATAAGGCAATGCAATATTTGCTGTCTGACAAGATATTGGTTTAATTCATTGATGAATATTCTTGAGATGAATCATTCGCAAATTATAAAAAAAAAATGTGTACTCTTCAATTTAGACAATCTTTCAAAGTAAGGTTAGTGATTTTAAATGTCATATATATCAAGTTTTAGCTAGACAAAACATGCATTTCCTCCCACCCCCATTTCTGCAACATGGAAACTAGCTACTGTTAAGTTGAAAAATTGCTGGTCCACTTTCAGTTACTCATAACTAAAACATAAGGGTGCATCTCTGCTCCGAAAGACTTCAAATCAGACTGCTTTTCGTGATGGGATTTTGAAGATGATAATCAAAGGTGTAAAATTTCAACTTAATCTACAAACAAGAAAATGGAAAAAGGCTGTCAAAATGGGCTTACCTTTAGCATGTTATAAAGGCTTGTAACATGAAATATGTTCTTAAAGACAAATGAAATTCATAAACTATCTAAATACTAATTACTTTTAAAACCAATTTAGTTAATATAAACATCCAGAACTACTTAGAAATTTAACCCCTGCAAAAAACACACTAAAAAATGAAAGAGGAAACTAAATCACACTCCCCAGCTTTGGATTTATGGAAAATTTCCATACAATATAATTTGTATTAAAATAGGCAACAAATGTATTTTGAACAAATGTCAATGAATGGGATAAGATCGAAAATCAAATTGAAGAAATTGCAAATCATATACGTAGGGAGGTAAAACTCTAGAAAAGAAATAAAGTTCTAGGATCCTGAACACTAAATATGTCCAACAACAAAAAACTCGAGCGATTTCCACAGTTTACAAAGCACTTCATTTCAATTGAATTATCGGCTTGGAAAGCATGTTATTTTCTTCTGCGAAGAAAAGGTCACCAAAAACCTGCAAGAATTTCCTAGAAAACATGATTAAAAAGACCAAATTAAAAAAAAATTTCTACTTAAACATAACCATATTATTTTTTATCAGAGGAGGTCCTCAACTAAGATCTTATCAATAGCTAATCCAAATAACAAGCTGTATATAAATAAACAACTACAGCAGGTAAAGCAAGAAATAGTGTAGCATATACTTGGCCTTTCTTTACGAAGAGCATGTATACAAAATGTAAACTGTAAATCTGGTTTGTAAAAATGTATCAATGGTAACGCATTGCTTCCAAAGCTTTTAAATCCTTAGAAAACTGATATTCGAGAAAGAGACTAGAAAACCAAAACAGTAAGGATGAAAGCAAAATTCAGTTGACAACAAAAGTATACAATAGAAAAAAGCTACACATAAATATTTTTATGACTTAAAGTGAATAAATCTGGGTAGGTTTAACACGACCTGTTTCTCTTACATAACGAAATGGGTATCATTGGACACGGCGTCCTATACAGGTTACAAAACGTAATCCCATTTGTATCTTGACATGAAACTTATTAAAAATGTCTTTCAGAGTAAAAATACACACTCCCTTTTAAATAACCAAACATAAAATTATGCAAAATTTTTGAACACTTTCAAAAGTAACTTTCAGTAAAAAAAACTACAAATTTTTTTAAAAAATATGTCCTTCCACTCGCATGTACTCTTTGCACATGAAGAACTTAAAACTTTACAATTTTAAAAATTTCAATTTCTTTCAAACAAATAACACTACCAGTGTCCAAAACCAAACTTAACATGTTTAAAAAAAGAGTCTTCTGCTTATCCTTGATACAAGTTATGATTATACTGCATTATACCAAAAGAAATTCAATAAAATAATACTTTTAGAACCTTAACCCATTCCCTGCCATGGGCCCCATTTGGGGATCACGAAAATTTTTATCTTGTTCATCCCTAAATTTTAGGTTTTCATTTATTTTTAAAGTCATGTGTCTACATAATAGTCTACTCTTAATGTAGATAGCTAATTTATTAGTTTTATTTGCAAAATAAAATACATATATGACATTTTATCGAAAAATTTCCTGTAAACAACGCTTTTTCACATATGTCTATTTTCTAAGTGAATATCTGTTAATTTATATTAAAATGAATTATTTTTTCTGACAGAGGTTGTTTGCACATGAGTTCTGAGTAATATAAAATAAAAATTGAGCACATTGTTTACTTCATTCCGTCAGCACCTGTAAAATACAATGATCCCCATTTGGGGCTCACGGTTATTGCAATGTAAAATGATTTATTTATGCTACAATTGAAATTTTCATTTGTTCAGTTATCTGGCGCCGGAATTTCCAAAAAGGCTGTTACCCACAAAAGTGTGGAGAATGCTTCCACTGACAAATATAGACTTGATACGGGGGGAAAGAAAGGGGGAGAGTTCCAGAAAGAATGTTTCTAATGAAAATGTTGAATTTGCCCACTAATAATAATAATAGAAACAAGATGTGGGGGTGGAAATAGCAGGTGTTGAGAGCAGGTGATTCTGAAACGCACCTGCTTCTAATTGGGGTGGGAGGTCACCAGTCCTTTTCGTCTATTGGGCAAGATATTTAAAATTTTAGAGCAGATGGACATGAACATTGTGCTGAGAAGTTGTGTCATTTAGAGAGTTTTATCCGCAAGATCAACATGGTTGGATTTTGATAAATGTCAGTATTATAATAATTTGTGTTTTTTAAATATTTTTTTATTTCATTTGGATAATCATGAGTAGAAGAAAATTTTCAACGCTAAGAGAGCTTGAAGAATATTGGGACAATGATCTTGATTTGACAGATGATGATGACCCAGGAGGTACTATTGACATAGTTGAATTACCACCTGATAGAGCGGATGATGTGTCTGATTTAGAAGATATAGATGACAACATTCTGGAAGATACAATTCCAAACGATGTTCCAGGTTCATTAGAAATTCATGGCGGTAGGTGTAATGAAGAAGTTACTGTTCAAAGAAAAAAGAAACCTAAAAAAGAAAAACCCATATCAAGGTGGAAAAGAGAAAGAGCATCATTCAACATTTCTAGTCAGGGAGAAGAAGATTGCGAGCAACGTAGAATGACCATGATAGAAAGAGTAAAAGATAAAAGACCAGTAGAAATTTTTGAAATGTTCTTCACAGATGATCTAGTAAATCACATCGTACATCAAAGTGTATCTTATGCAACTCAAAATAATCGTCACCAATTTACGCTCTCTTCAGACTGCTTCAAAAAAATTTTGGGATTTTTACTGTTAACTGGATATCACTCTTTGCCAAAAAATTCTTATTTTAGAAACTCAGATCCCTTATTCATACAAATATAATATTTATAATTCCTTATTGATTTCAAATCTATTTTTTCAGCTTAATTCATTTTAAAAATCATTACAATACCAAAAAGACATCTAAAATTCAAAGATTTTTTTGTCTGCATTAAAATTCAAAGTTCACACAAGATACAGACTATACAGTGGATAAAAGCAATCAGTTCATTTACTTGTATCTTAAGAATTAATAAACATAAATTCTTTTCTTAACCAATCGCTACTTTAATATTAGTGACACAAAATCATCACCAATAACTATTTGAAGGATGTATTGTAACTTTCAAGAGAAATATTTCTCAACAATCTAATAGTACTATTTAATTTTGTTAAATAAGACTTTGGGAGTTTTTGGAGAATTAATGATTGGTCAAGCAGGATTTTGCAGGCATAGTCCACTATGGACCAAGTTGTGAAACTCAACCAGGCAGTAAAAGATGGCTATCGCAAAAAGCAAATCCCCCTTTTGCTGTATTTAATACAAATCAGAATCTATTTAAAATAGAAAAAGACAGTAAAATTTTTAGAATTGCAAGTGTTCATAATTTTCAAAAAGTCAATAAAGAAATTCATATACAATATATATATATATTATATGAGTTGATAAAATCCATTAAATAATTATACTTGATGAAAAATATCAATGGAAGGTAAAAATGCAAATAGATTTTGATGAGGGTTTTTCACCAACAAAATCAGTCAAAGTTAAATTATTGTTTTAATAAAAAAAAAAAGATGTTACTTTTAGATTAAAAATTAGGATATTCTACTAAAACATATAAAATGGAAAGGTCACATTGGAAAGTCCAAATCTGCCTCTGAATACCTTGTGCAGTATCGGGCAATGCAATATCTGCTGCCTCGCATGATATACGTTTAGTTAATTGATGAATATGCTTTGGATCATAGGTTCTCAACATGGGAGATAACACCCCCATGTGGGCGTTTGAGGCTTTCAGGCGGGCAGTAAAAGACCCAGATAAAATTAGGGGGCATTGATATGGCACGGAAGGGCTTAGGCAAATTAAACAAATAGTCTAAAAAAAGACGTTTACCTTATGTTGATTGTATGTATTTAAATCATTTCTATTCATCACATGTACTGCAATGTACATATTTCAGTAGACCTCCATTAAATTGAATGATATAGTGCATTTTAAAGGCTGTAGTGCCCATGTTATTTTTGTGAGCAAGGAAAAATGTTTCGTCCACTGCATTTCATTACATATATAATCTAAGAAGGGGGCGATAACGAGATATTCACTAGAAAAGGGGGTGATATCGAAATATTCACTAGAAAACGGGTCGGTATCAAAATATTCATTAGAAAACGGGGCGGTATCGAAATATTCATTAGAAAAGGGGGCGCCAGTTCAAAAAAGGTTGGGAACCTATACTTTAGATAAATGATTTGCAAATTTTCAAAAGCAATGCATACTCTTCAATTAAGACAATCCTTCAGAGTGAGGTGAGTGCTTTTCAATGTCATAAATATCAAGTTTTAGCTAGACAAAACATGCATTTCTTCTCACCCCTATTTCTGCAACATGGAAACTAGTGACTGTTATGTTGAAAAATTGCTGGTCCACTTTCAGTTACTCATAACTAAAACATAAGGGTGCATATCTGCTCCGAAAGACTTCAGTTCAAACTGCTTTTCGTGATGGGATTTTGAAGATAATCAAAGGTGTAAAATTTCTGCCTAATCTTCAAACAAGAAAATAGAAAAAGGCTACAAAAATGGTCTTAAGTTCAGCATGTTATATAGGTTTGTAACATGAAAAAATGTTTTTAAAAAGCTGGACACATCCAGAAGCAATGTGATTAGTTGGCCTTAAGTTTTGATAATCCCAGACACATTCTGGCAGAAAAATAAAATCTGATTGTGCTTTATGGCCCCATCTAAATTTGTATTGCTCTTTAGATAGTAGGCCATTAGTGGACAAATTAAAGTTCAATCTGGCCAGAATTAGTCCCTCCATAAGCTTATAAATGAAGCATGTCAAATAGATAGGTCTGTCACTCTTTGCAGAGCTGCTATCTTTACCAGGTATTTCAACAAGGATAACAAGTCCTCTCTTCCACTCTTAGGGTAGATGTCAAATTGCTATTGTTTTCCCTTATCACCAAGATGTTTAACCATATGTCCATGAATATTGTCCGAGTTTGGAGACTTTCTACAGTCCATAGCTTCTGGAGCAACACTCATCTATTGCATAGAGAATTTATCATAAAAAACAGGATCTCCCAAAGAAGTGGTACAGCAATTATGTACCATTCCCTTGGCAATTTTTTTAACCTTTTTGTCAAATGTTAAAATGCTAATGCTATGAAAATTTTTTCCCAAGATGTTAACAGCCTTTTTGTTTTCCTGAGAAACTTGACCTACAGGAGCTAGGACAGTATTACTGTCTCACTTGAGGTTAGTCATTACTGAAGGATTTGGCGAGTTGTCATAGTATTGAATTAGGAGCTCTGGCATCAATGCAGCTACACTTTTCCAAGACTCTTTCTTTTGTGTAATATATTGCTGTTAGACTTCATTTAATTTTCTAGGTTTGATTTTGTCAACGATGTTGATTGAAGTAATAAGTCTCTCTTTGCAAAAAGGGGAGCGAGAGAAGCATGTTTGAGTCGCACAAATGGTCTAAATCTTTTAATATTACCTCTAAGTATAAAAAGCCAGGCAGCATGATTAATAGCGCTCTTAAAAATTTGCCATTCCTGTTCCAGGTTATCGCTAAAAAGTTGGATGCAAAATGTAGTTTCAGAAAGTTGATTATAGATTTCTTACTTGACTTTTTTGAAATTCCAGAAATTTGTACTGGATTCCGAGTAATATTTGTGACCTTTTATGTTACTCATGACGGGAAGATGATCGTTACAAATGTCATGAAGAACAGTCCATTTACAATATGGATACAAATCCGAACTAACTAATGTGATGTCCAAAGCCTCAGAAATTCCATAATTAAAATAGGCATGCACACAGGATTCATCATAAAAAAAAAAATTAAAGCTTTATCATCGGTTGCATCAAGCAAATCTCTACTCTTTTGGTTGTTCGAGGAGCAACCCCACGAGAGATGTTTGGCATTGAGATCTACAAGAAAAATGCTGCTACTGTTTATCAATTCTTGTGAATCCACTGGAAGATGTGCCTGATTGATGGATGATATATATTGAAGTTGTCGATTTTTTCTTCCACACAACAAAAATAAATGCCTTGCACCTCAAGATAACTGTCCTGCAGCGAAAAGACGATCTTTTTTAAGAGTTTAAATTTCTGATGAAGACGACCAGGCCACCTCCACTGAGTCTATCCATATGATATGCTGAGTAGTTATGTACTTCAAGAAAAGAATGCTGCTTGAGCTTAGTTTCCAGCCGGGCTGTTGAAGCTAATATTATCAAGAAAATTGTTTAGATAACGGAATGCAACATGGCGCCAAATAAAAAATGTGTATGAAGTCAGTTCAGTTCGAAAAAAGTATTTGAATATAAAGAGTGAAATAATAACATTTTTTTTAATAAATTTTTTTTATAAATTGGAAGTGTGTATTCTTCTAAGGCGTAAGATTTAGTTGAGTACAAGGAAATTTGATAAAATTATACATTGTATCCTATAGTAAATATTTATTGTCTAGAATAGAATGAATGTCATACATAACGTTGTACATCAGTGATTCCCAAAATGTTCTATATAGACCTCTAGGGGTCTATGACGATCTGTAAGGGGTCCACGACAGTAAAATAATAATTTGGGGGTCCATGAGGTGTAAATGGGGGTCTACGATTGTGATCAGAACGACAAACCAGATCGTGACTAATATTAAACGGAAATTTAATCAAGTGGAAACTAGACTTACCTAATTAACAGATTTATTTACTGAATTCAATGAAGTTTATTTGCAGTTACAAGGCGACAGTATAAATGTGTTATTAGGACCACATTTCACACAGCCTTTCTTGCCAGAATTAAGCTAAAGGAGCATAATTTTGGACGTCGTCAATATTTAAATGTCCTTTTCTTAGATTTTGAAACTAGGTTTGAGAATGTTTTGACTATCGTAGTACCACAGAAGACAATGAATTCATATGGTCACTTTGAGAAAAAAAACTATCGTATTATAAGAATTAAGCACTAGGAATATGCACTAACGAAAATCTGAAAGTAAAGTCTAGAAACGATGTCAACAATTTTAGCTTTAAAAAGATATACCTGTTATTCATTCCTTATTATGGAATATCTTGAGAAAGTTTTTAATTGTTTTTTTTTTTTATTGAGAAGGTACGCTTGTGTGCCAATCTCCAAAACAAAAAAAAAAGAAAATACTGGACAACATTAACCGAGGTTAAGGGTTAGGGTTAAGCCCTGATAAGATTGATGCCAAATGTTAAAAGTTTATTATTGCATCCCCAGATTTCTCCCTCCCTCAAAAAGCACTTGTTTGTTGCACAGTTACTTTATGTAACAGTTATTTTATACATTAGTTAAAGTTTAATTTAATTAACTAACTGTGTTTTCTCTAAATTTTAAACTCTTCTATACTTCACTACAGTTACAAATTTTAATCTTTTAAAGTAAATAGCTCTATACTTGCTGTCAAAAATACGTATAAGTTGATAAATTTGCACGAATTTAATATTAGGAAAGTAGGGGGTCTACCCCACACTGAAAAACTTCCAAGGGGTCTAAGAGGCTAAAACGTTTGGGAACCTATGGTGTAGATCAGGGGTTGCCAACCTTTTTGGGAAGCGTGCCACAATCTGATAAAAAAAAGTTACACGTGCCACTTCGAACGTCTCTACCAAACTAAAAAATATATAAAAGTGAAAAAATGTTACTTATAGGCTTATTATGGGTTGTTTACACCAAAAACATATTTTTAAATGCAAGTTTTATATAGTGAAATGTAAAAAAAAAAAAAAAAATGGTATAACAAATGAAACAAAAGTATAAACTTATATATTTTATTGTTGTTAAATTTTTACAGGATCAATCAGTTAGTTTAGGTACAAAATAAAAATAAGCAACTTGAAACATTTAATTTTAAATGATTACTAAGCAGTCAGTACTTTCTTAATGTGGTTTTTGAGTTTGTAGTTTTTTTAATGAATCATCTACATTTGGATTATAGTTCAAGAAGATGCTAACAAAATTAGGTGTTACAGGTGCATATCAGTTAATTTAAAGCGATATTTTGATTTAATTTAATTCATAACAGAAAACATTTGTTCACAAACATATGTTGATCCAAACCTACAACAATATCTAACCGCTAAATCATGTAAATTTGGAAAATTGCTCAGCGGACCAAATTTCCAAAATTCGATGTAATTCGGATCATTTGCGGTTAAAATAATTTCCTTACATTTGTTTTTCAGAGTAATATTGTGCTGTAGGTCTATAATTTCAATTTGTACCTGAGGTGGGTAACAGTTAATGTCTTGAAGAGAAATCGAAAAAGAATTGGTTAAAAGTTCAGTACTTTGTTATCTTTAAAATCCTCAAACCTGCCACTGAAGGATTCTGCAAAATGGCTATTAAATTTTTAAATCTATCATAGTTCGGAACATTACTAACTTTGGCAGATAATTCCTGCATGTGTGAATGGGAAATGGGTTAATTTTTTCTCTACAAAATCCAGACAAAAAAAAAAGTTTGTTCACAAAAGACGATATACGACCAACTAGAGCAGGAAAAACACAATTTTTTCCCTGTAATCTTAAATTTAAATTGTTTAAATGTTCAATTATGTCGGTAAGAAAAGCTAAGCCCCACAGCCATTTTTCACTGCTGAGGAGCGAGCATTCACTGGACAGTTCATCATTTTCTTCCAGATATTCTAAAACACAATCCCTCAAACTCCAAAATCTCGCAAGTGCCTTTCGAAAGCCAGCGCACACTACAATGAAGAAGTAACTCGCCATTTTCTTCCGTTTCTTCAGAGAAAAGCGTACGAAATTGATTCAGAGCACGAGCTCGTATTTTGTTGATAGAGCGTACCATGGGGTTAACAACGAAAAACTAGTTTAAGTCCTTGGCACAAAGAGCATCTTGATGAATAATACAATGATATTTGAAAACTTTTCTTCTTAAATAATTTTCAAGCAATGCAACAAAATCTTTTATTTTGCCACCCATGCAAGGCGCTCCATCTGTCCAAACACTGTCTAATTTTGTCCATTCTACTTTGTTAACTTCAATTACATTTTCAAATTTCTTAAAAATGTCTTCACCTGCTAGTTGGTGCAAATCAAGTTCTTCCACAGTATCAAAATTATTGTTCGTGTAACTCACAAAGATGCTTAACTGCGCATTGTGTCTGTAATATCACAGCTTTCATCCAAAGTTAATGAAAAATATTTGCAATTTTGAAGTCCTGAGACAATTTGTGTCCCAACATCCTGGCCCATGTCATCCATATGACGCTTGACAGTATTTTTAGACAAAGCTATTTTATCAACCATATTTTTGACATTCAGATCACTGACATTTTGGGCGAAAATTAAAAAAGGCTACTGTTTTTTTTTATCTCCTCTCCGTCTGAATATGGTTTTTTCATGGGAGCTAACAACAAAGAAAGTTCATATGAAGCCTTCACCATTGTTTCCATTTCATCATTTCTCTTCTGGAACAAAGATTGTTGGCTGGCTAAAGATTTATTTTTTCTATTGATAAATTCCGTTTGCAAATTTGATCCAACAGGATATTTGCTGTTGAAATCACTATTTAGTTGTTTGAAATGACGGTCCAAGTTAGATATTTTTGGAAGTGCTATACAAATTCCATATATCAAACAAATAGGCTTGGAAGTATTTTGATGCGTTAACACATATTGCTCTTCCCAGACAATTTTAAAATCACGAACTGCAATATCCTCTTCACAATTTCTTTTCGATGTCGAAGGTTTACTGAAAAACATATTGAAAATAAAAAATTTTAAACAACTACACTCAACGCTTAACTCTAAAAACAGTTTTAGACAAGGAAAAAAGCTTAACGTCTTGCTAAACAGAGTTTAAAATCAACTGAGTCTGACAGCTAGAAAAAATCTGTCGATGTTACGCTACAAATTTTCTAGGCCCCGAATCCAGTATTTTGATTAGTCATGGATGCAAGTTCTCACTCTTTCTGATTTATAAAGCGGCTACTTTGTGCAGATAGAATTACTTCTACCGTATCAACAACTCTCCTAATATATTGCCGTATTACTTCTTGACATTACAGAAATCGTAAATAACCAACACCTTTGGAAAAACCTTTTTATCTGACATCACGCTGACAGCTATAAACACTAAATTTCAGAACTGCAAGGGGAAGCTGAAATTCGAATAGAAATCCCAGATGTTAAAAAATAACCACCCCGAGAGAAAGCGACTTTTTGGGCAGATTCGACCGTCCGAGAGAGAGAATTTATTTGTGTTTAGTCTCACGTTACTCAACATTTTTCAAGGAACGTTACAATGCTGTGGAATTGTAAGCATTGGAGCATTATCTCATTTTTGGTACTATACTGAAGAAAAGAAAAAATCTTGCTTAGCGCCTTTAAAATCTCACGCTGAAAATTTCTATTTCTTACGTACTCTCTTCAAGATAATTTTCGTTGTCATTCAATTAATTTAGTAATCTTTTCAAACATTTTTTAAATTTCAATAAGTCTTCGCGTGCCGCAGTTACGACTCCCGCGTGCCACGGGTGCCAGTTACATTTAAACTCTTACTTACTCGGGAGAATCAAGCCCACCCAAGGGGTTTCGAGCTGTGAATCGACCCTCCGAGATGTAACTTTATTAAGGTAAACAAAAAAGTGTACAAAGTGGTCCCGAAGGAGGGACCCTCCCCACAAAATTCTTGAGAAAAGGGGGGGGGAATACAGATGGAAAGCTTTACAATTTTGTATAACATTGCAAATACAAAAAAGAAACACACATACACCGACGCTGTCTAACTAATGAGACAGGAAAGACATGAAAAAGTAATAAGAGAAGCGGGGAAACCCCTCATAAAAGAGGATTCGAGAAAGGGGAGGAAAAGCAAGTAAAAGATAGCGGAGGTCCAGACATTTTTTTCTTATATTTTGGAAAGAGCAATAATGGCCGGTTCATGAGCGGCAGCAGAGTGTGATCCTGGAAGACGACCCAAAACGACGCAGGGGGGTGCCAAAGGGGAGGTACCATATCCAATAACTTCCCCTCTCCAAAAGCTTTGCACCCCAAGGCAATGAAAACAACAGAGAGGGAATGCAAACCAGTCATTCTAAAAAGAAGAAAGGGGGAGGGGAGGGAGACATTGGCCAAATGACGAGATCCAGCAAATGGTCGGAGGAAAATCAAATTATTTTTTTGAAAAAAAAAAAATGAAAAATGAAAAGGAATAGCAAGAGGAAGGCCAAGAAACAGGTTAAAGGAGGGCTTAAGATAGCCTATCACAAATGGAATTGGAAATCGCAAAGCAAGAAATTAATTTATTGTGGATAGTGCGATTATTAGTATAACAGAGTTAACCCAAGGAGAAAGAGCATTTGGATTGGGATTAACAAGATGATGATCGGCAGTGAAGGGACAGTGGAAAACGTAATGGTCGGCGTCCCCGGGCGACCCACAAATGCAGTTTGGAGAGGAAAGAAGATTGAAGAATAGATTCTAAGAATAAAAGGAACCCGTATTAAAACCCGACATGTTGCAGTCTAAACCCGTCACCTAGGCAGTCAGCATGGAGCGTTGATCATTTAGCCAATCAGAGACTGTTTAAGTTTTTATTATTTACGGAATACGAGAATTATCAGAGACTTAAATTACAGCCTACACACAAGGTGGCTAGAGCTAGAATGATATAACATAGTAGTAAAGTAGTAAATAAGATAAATGACGAGCGTCAGCGAGTCATCGCTTTTACTCAATAGAAATGGAAAAAATGAAACTGAAAGAGAAACGATGAGAAAAAAACCCGCGAAGGGGGATGGACGAGCGGCCGTTAGAGAACCAATCAGGAAGGCCGGAGGCGTGGCCTAAGACCGACTGAGGTAGAAAGGCTCATTCGCACAGAGAACCAAGCTTACTTGGAGACCAAACACTGGGGGTTTCGCTTCAGGCTGACCACCTGATCGGAACATCTGCTCATGCACCCCAACGGTCACGTATACTGAGATGGGCACAAAGTTTACTTGAAATTTTTTTTTATTTTCAATTTATCGTGCCAGACCATGCCAGTCGTTTCGGATCTATGCTTTTGTGAACAAGATTGCTTACCGTGTTCTCGGGGAGAAGAGCCACCTCATGATTGTGCAATTCACGTTTTATTGGAATCGATGGTGTTTCAAGAACGAATGGTGCACGGTGAACCCACCGAAGCAAGATTGAAACAAATTTTATAGAATGGAAAAGAATACTTACCCCGGGCCATGCATATGACGGACGAAAATAGTAAACGTTGGCAAAGGATGTATGACTTGATCCAGAGTGGGTTTCCACGACCTCTATATTGCCTCCTCCTATCTTTCAGAAGCAAATAAAATTTGAAATATCTTTCAGAAGAAAATAAAGTTTGAAACATCTTTCAGAAGCAAATAAAGTTTACAATATCTTTCAGAAGCAAATAAAATTTGAAATCAAACTCTCTAAAAAAAAAGATTTTTTTTAGAGAGTTTGATTTTAAACTTTACAAGTTAACGCGTTAATATAACGCAAGTTAATTTAAAAGTTTTAACATTTCTGACTGTAGTTAAGAATAGTGTTTAAAACTTAAGAAACACATGTTAATGAATTTTAATTTAATACATAAAATAACTGTTATATAAAATAACGGAACAACGAACAGATGCTTTTTACGAGAGGAATGAATCTGGTGTTTCAATAACAAATTTTCAGTATTTAATATCAATCTAGTCGGGTTTAACCCTAAATCTCCTTTGTTAGTAAGTATCGAGTTTTTTTCAAGCCGTCTTTTTTGTTTTAGAGATTAGCAAATTTACTGAAACTCCATCACTAGGAAAAGCAATTAAAAACTTCCTCACGATATTTCATAATTTGCGACAAATAACAGGTATATATTTCTAAACCCAAAGTTGCTGATATCCGTTTTGTGAACTTTAATTTAAGATCTTTGTTAGGGCTTTTTCTGATCAGTTCTTATTGTAATATGACATTTTTTTTCAATGTGACTATATGAGTTCATTGTCTAGTCTGTGGTAATTTACTATAAAAAAAGCAATCTCAAACCCAGTTTCAAAATCTAAATAAAGAGCATTTGAATGCTGAACATAAGTTAAAATGTCCAGACAAATTGAGAAAATTCTCGACGTCCAATAGTATAATTCTTCAGTTTAATTCTAGAAAGAAATGCTGAAATGGGGTCCTTGTCTTAAAAATATTTATGCTGTCATCTAGTAACCTTAAATTAACCTCATTAAATTAAGTAAATAACTGTGTTAAATTTGTAAACTATGGTTTCCACTAGATCCAATTTTTTTTACCACTTTGGATTACAATTTAGACCACTTTGGGAATCACTGCTGTATCCAATAAAACTGCGATTTTCCTTGAATTGATGCTCGCTGGGGGATGATGAGATTTCATCTTTGATATGGTCAAATTATAGTATTGTTTTCCGGGAGTCTTTGACTGGGCTGGAAAGTTGGAGCATCTGGTCGCAAATCCGCTGGTCTTTGTTGCGAGACACTTTGGATACATGGTCGACCGCTGAGGAGTAAGGGATGGGTGATGAGGATAGAGAATGCTGGACGTTGAGGATAGTATACCTGGTTTCGTGAGTAACCCATTGGTGGTTTATTTTGACCACTACGCCATCTTCCGTATTGTGGTCTGTGGGCAAGTTGGGTCGGATGGAGAGGTGTTCTTTTCATCGGAAATTTTGGATTTATAAATTCTGGGTGATTTGTAATTGAAATTTTATTTTCTTGTATGTCCAAAATTTTCATTTTTTTCTTTCAGCTCTAGTATATCTTTCGAACTTTTTAGTTACATTTCTATGGCTCTGTCTTCTTTTAATCCTTTGATGATGTAAAATTTTTCAGCTTCCTCTTCTAAGTTGATTCGGGATGCGATCTCTTGCATTATGTAGAAGTATTCTATGTTAGTCTCTTTGGATGTTTTTTCTGTTGTGGCTAGTTGAAGATGAATTTCCGCTGGATTTATTTGTGTTCCAAATTCTCGTACTAAGTTCAATTTAAATTCGGTGAAACTTCTTGGTATTGGATTTGACTTGATGTAGGTTGCAATGGGTCCACTTACTCTAATTTTGTTAAAAATACAATTTTCTGTTTTTCAGTAATTTCAAAAGAATTACAAATATTTTCAAAGTGGTTCAAGAAATTTTGAATGGGCATTTCTAGGTTATACTTTTGGAGAATGTTTGGATATCTTCAAAACGTACTTCATTTTTGACGATGGTTATATGTTGAATTAATTTTTCTTCTTCTGTTTTTGTTGTGTTCACTTCTTCCGTCATCTTTTCTTTTTTAATTTGATCTTCTGCCTTATTTTCCATCTTAAAATTTTGATTACTTGAATTTTCTTCAAGGGAATAAGACAATTTTATTTCTTCTATGGCTGTTGGAACGGCGCTTATCTGTTCGATGACTGGAGCTTTTCTATTTCTCTTACTCTCCCTCGAAGATTGTGTTTTTTTTTCTTGCGGAGGAACGGCTTTATTTCCCGTGTTAGCAACGCTTTCTTTTTCTCCGGCAACCCTGCGTTCCGCTAAGAGAGACACGCATTACTTTCACTGTTCCATAATTTTCTCTTCGGCACTTTTCTATTATATTTTTGGTTGACTTCGCATCCGTTTTTTTTAAATGTTTTAATTTTTCGATGGCTTTACATTAAATTTAAAATTAATTTGCAGGTTTCCTCCTTCCGGTATCCTGCCGGCTTATTGCTGTCGTAGTTTTTTAAGTTAACTTCAAGACCTTTTATTTTAAACGTTTTTATTCCATGAGATTATTTTGTAATCTGTTTGGAAGAGAGAGCGAGAGAGAGAGAGAGACGGACACGAGTTAACCATATGAATAGGCGGCCCCTCAGAAGCCCTATGTTATTCAAGTACACTTCTGATTCAAGAGGTATACTTGATAATTTAAGCGCGACATAAAGGTAACAAAAATTAATGGTAGGAGCGGTGAAGATGTTTAAAAGCCATGTGTTATATTTTCCCGAACTGGGTAATAAATTTAATACTTGAAGATGTAACGGGAAGATAAAAGTTAGAGGTGGTCTAGGGTTTAATTTTAGATTTAATTTAATTATCCTTACATATATATATGTAGGAAAGGAGTGCAAGTTTTCTTTTACTTCTTTTGATTTTTATTGTAAGAGATGGCACCACTAATCGAAACCACCTGAGTTTTAGCTGCGCGATACGATGAGGTCATGTATTTATAAAGGTGGCAGAAAGCAGAAACTGAGAGTTGCACCAAAGCTTGAACGAAGGCAGGTCAGAGGAAATCGGTCTCTCCGTTGTTTTGAGAAAGAGTACGTCTTTTCGGAATTAGTATGGTGTTATCTCGAATAATTTAAAACCCCTTGTAAATAGTTAATGTTTTAGTTGTGTTATTAATAAATTAAGTTATTTTAACTCTGCGTGCTTATTTTAACATTAAAATCGAACCTTCCCCTAGACGCCGTCCCACACACACACACACACACATTATATATATATATATATATGGGAGACAACAAGGGTCTAAAGCATTTGTCTTTCTTCGGATTTATTTAAAACTTAACAACAATTAATTAAAGAAAAGTAGCTATTCTAAGTTTCTAATTTCTAACAAATAGATTTCCATGATGTGACGACGGGAACGCCTGCTCGCGTACCTCAGTCTCTTTTCTCTCTCCTAGCCAAAGTTTTTGTTTCACATTGGATCAGCTGCGCCTGCGCGCGAAGACTGCGTGCTTTGCTTTGTTGAGAGATTCAATTGGATGACGACTCCACAACCACCGATTCCACAACGGCCAGCCTGACCGTACGCTGTCCACAGCGGTACTTGATTCTTTTTTTTTTCTTTTCATGGAGACCAGAGGAGTATCTGAAACATACAAAAAACACGGAACAGACAAGGACTATACAACAAATACACGAAGATTTAACATAGCATAATTTTGCTGAATTAGACAGATTCTCCCCACATCTTCATGTGGTCTGCTGCTGTGGATGTAGTATTGGGTCCTTCATGAGGTCCAATTTTTCTGACATCATATCGATCCTTAGGTTTTACTTTTACGACTTTATAGGGACCAAAGAACTTAGGCCTCAGCTTCAAGCCAGTTCCAAACTGTGTCCGTTGGATGGCGACGATATCTCCGATCTCATACTGGTACGCCTTTTTCCGTTTCTTATTAAAATTTCGACAGTTTTTCTCTTACATCTTCAGAATGTTTCGCTTGGTTTCCTCCCGAATTTTTTCACGATTTTCGGTGAATATCTCCACGATTTCCTCTTCCAATAGTTTTAGAATTTCAAGATTTTGTTTGGTCCTCATCTTTACTCCGGTTAAGAGTTGAAACGGCGACATATGAGTGCTTCGTGAAATTGTTGAATTGAGTGTTCTCTGTACGGCTGGAACAAACTTGTACCATTTCGATGCGTCATCAATGGATAGCTTGGACAAAATTGGGATCAGAGAACTATGAATCCGTTCAATCTGTCCGTTTCCTCGGGGTATTCCAGTTGTTATGCTTAGATGTTGGATGTTATCATTCTCACAGTATTCTCGAAATTCTTTTGAAGTAAATGCAGCACCTTTATCTGTTATGATACGGTGAGGATTACCAAACGCAATCTCTTGTTGCTTAAGTTTCTCTAGAGCATCACGGGAAGAAGTGGACTTAACGGGATATAACCATACGAATTTAGTGAATGCATCTATTATTGAAAGAAAGTGGTTATAGTTTTTATTTGTAGATGGCAAAGGACCTAAAAAGTCAATATGGTAAGTACTAAGAGGGATATTTTCCTTAGGAATAGGATTTAACAACCCTTCACCTTTCCCTCGTTTTTTGTTTACAAGAATGTATTCAATACAATTATTAATAACATTTTCAACACATTTTCTAACATTAGGAAAATAAAAACTTTGTTTTAGCATGCTTTCGGTTTTATTAATACCAAGATGTCCTTTAGAATGAATATGTTTAACAATTTCTGTTTGCATCTGTTGAGGTTCTACAAAAACATCATTATCATTTTCAATTTTATATAGGACATCATTTTTAACAAAATCATTAATTTGCTTATTTTCTAAAAGGGTTTTTAATGAATTAATGTACTCATCATTTCGCTGACAATTTGCAAGTTTAGTGGTTATTTCATCATATGTTATGGTCATTACAGGATAACGGCTTAAACAATCTACATGTCCCATTTGTTTGCCTGGACGATGAATCATTTCGTAATTAAAGTCTTCTAAAAATAAGGCCCATCGAGCAATTTTAGGAGTTAATTGTTTTTTACTCATAGTTTTTTGGAATGCCGAACAATCAGTTACAATTTTAAATTTGTTGCCAACGAGATAGTTTCTAAATTTCTTAAGAGATTCGATTATAGCCAAAACTTCAAGTTCATAACTTGAATATTTTTCCTCTTGGGGGAGTGGTTTTCTTGCTAAAATAGTGTACGGGGTGAAATTTACTATCGTCTGATTGTTGTAACAGAATCGCACCATAACCAAATTTACTAGCATCAGTATGCAATTCAAGTTTTGCACCTTGTTTGAAAATATGAAGCACCGGATTTTCAGAAAGTTTTTGTCGTAAAGTCTGAAATTCTAATTGCTGTTCAGGTCCGAAATGAAACACAGCATTATAAGTAGTAAATCACTAAGAGGTTTGGCTATTATGGAATAATTTTGGATAAACTTCCGAAAGTAACATGACAGTCCAAGGAAGCTTTGGACCTGTTTCACGTTTTTAGGTTCTGGAAAATTCTGAACAGCTTTGGTTTTGTCCAAAGAAGGTTTAATTGTACCCTTTTCAATTATGTGTCCCAAGAATTCAATCTTTGACTTGAGGAAGTTACATTTTTTAAAATTTAATTCTAATCCATATTCAGATGCAGTTTTTAACACCCTGGTTAAACGGTTTAACCCGTCAAGTTCATTCGGAGAAGGGATAATAATATCATCGATGTAGATTATGACAACTCCCTATTTAAGAAGGTCTCGAAAAACGTGATTGATAAATTTTTGAAAAAAGACTCGGACTATTACAAAGACCAAATGGAACTTTATTAAATTCATATTGCCCATTATGTGTGACGAATGAAGTAAATTTTTTACTGCTTTCTTCCATTTCAACGTGAAAGAATCCGTTTTTTAAGTCAATAGTTGAGAAGAAATTTCCCGACTGCAACTGATCTAGAACTTCTTCTATTAAGGGTAAAGGATACCGATCTTTGTCAGTTTTAGAATTAATTTTGCGATATACAATGCAGATTCTTAAATAACCATCCTTTTTCTTACACAATACTATAGGTGAACAATAATCAGAACAGCTTTCTTTTATAATGCCCTGTCGAAACCACTCGTCAATTTGATCGTTTATCTGCAACTCTCAGAATAAGATAAACGTCTGGCTCTCTGACACACAGGAATATCATCTTTCAATATAATACTCATTTTTAACTTAGTACTCTTAATTTTATTAGGTTTATAATTCTTAATCAGAGAAATCAAATCATTTCTAATATTAAAGTTTTTAACATGTGACAAATCATAACTAGAATTTTCAATCACATTTGCAACAGAAAAAATAGAATAAACACCTAAAGAGGATTCTCTTTCATTCAAAACATCGCTCTTCGCGTGGCTTATTTTCTTTATTTCAGTATATATACTGGGATGTATAATAAATTCTTCGGTCAAGGTCGGTGATATTGCCGTTCGAACACTTAAACTGGGAGAGTGCTGAGTAAGAGAAATATTTATTGGTGCAACTTCTACTATGCGCTTTTCGTCAAAACATGAGGTTAATGTTATGCTTCCTTCGGAAGGTTTGTTCAATCTAATTAGCGAGGAATTTAAAACTGGGATCTGGCAACCTGAATCAATCAAGGCTGTTACGGGCTGATTTTCTACAAAAATGTTTACGTATTGAAGCTGTTGTGCGAACTCATCGCTTTTTTGTGGTTTTTCACTCTTAACTTTCAAACTATTCACGTTTTTTCTATTATAGATGTGGCTGTTAGATTCTTTAGGCTTAAAACGCTTCTCACAATCTCTTGCGTAATGAGATGAATCACCGCATATGTAGCAATTTTTATTTTGTCGTTCAAGATTTTGGGGATAGCTATCTCTACTCTTTGGTTTATAGTTTCGTGATCTATTTTTAAAGGGGTCTTCGGTATATCCACAAGCAATAGGAATTTCCTTACGCGATCCGCTTCTAGATGAAATATAAATATCGCACTCTTTAGCTAAATCAATAGGCCTAAACCAATCTTCGGTTTCTCGAATGCCAATATGACTTGCGGTTTCCTTATTTAAGGTTTCAAATAATCTATCAGAAATTAAAAGATCACATAGAGATTCAAAGGAATTAACTTTTCTTAACGAACAATAATATTGGAAGTTTGCAGTCAATCTTGCAGCAAATTGGATGTATGTCTCGCCTGATGATTTTACAGCATTTTTAAATGAGTTTAAACACTCGCGAGGGGTTACTTGGAATTCTCCGAGTACTATTGATTTGAGTTTATCATAGTCATTCAATTCCTCCTTTTTAATATACAATAAGACATTATGAGATCTTTCGCCAGAAGATTTATTAAAATTTCAGATTTATATTCGTCATTAATTTTCTTGGTTAAAAATGCGCGTTCTAATGATTGGAAGAACAGATTAAAGTTTTCAGATCTGGTGGGAACAGGAAGAGATAAAGTTTTAATGCTTTTGATCATATTTTCTATGTCTGTTTCTCTTCGGTTTTAGCTGCAGGATTTAAACTTAATGCTTTATTTTTAGTCGTCTGAAGTTCGACTTCTTTTTCTAACTGTGCTAACTGTAGTTTTGCGAGCTCAATTTTCTGTTTTTCTAAAGTTGCCTGTCTTTCGTTTCGCGATACCCTCTCATCTATATAGTTTTTAATTAAAGTTTTAACGAAATATGTATCACTTTCAAATGTACTACTCTTCTCAATTTTAGTCTTTAGTTTAGCTACGGTGTCCGTACTCTCCACAGTACCATCTAGCTACTCTACAACTCTTATAAGATCCTCTTTAAGAGCGTTTTTAGAAAAAATATGTGGAAAGATCCTACCTTTTTTTTTCTAGCTCCCTTGTTGTTCGCACGAACCATGTATCCAATAATTGATGAAAAACAATGATTCACCTCTACACAGATGAACACAGTTCCCACAACCTCTTCGACGGAAAAATATATCGTTAGACGGAAAAAAATAGTTCTTGAAATTGTTAAAATGACACCTCTTCGCAGGTGTTAAATCACTAGTTCACAGGCGGAATATTCACGCTGGTTTCGAATGAAATTCAACCTCTACACAGTTTGAGCGAAGTTTCCAAATAAATTAAAAGTAAAAAAAAACTTTTTAAAAACAAGCTTTTATTTAAACGCGCTAAAAAGAATAAAATAAATTTTTCTTTAACATTTTTTTACTATCAACTTATAACGTCATTACACAATTTATATGATATAAAAGCTTGTCGCGAAATTTACCTCTGCAGATAAACAAGTAAATTAAATAACTTGATCTGATTGATTTCAATTTCTTAAAATTTTCAAACTAAGTAAATAAGAGTTCTTTAATCTTGCGACAAGCTTTTATATCATAGAAATTGTGTAATGACGTTATAAGTTGATAGTAAAAAAATTTTAAAGAAAAATTTATTTTATTCTTTTTAGCGCGTTTAAATAAAAGCTTGTTTTTAAAAAGTTTTTTTTACTTTTAATTTATTTTTTACTTTTTAGTTATCACTGGACAGGTTTCTTAGTCTGTTCATCTCATTCAACGCATCATTGTTGCTAGGTGTTAGCCGGTTATTTTCGAACAGTCGAGCTAAATGAATTCTCGCAAAAAGGGTACTAGACGAAAAACACAATTTTTTCTTAAATCCGTAAATTTTAAGCAATTATTTCAATCTTCGTACAGATCTTGGGTAATATTATCCTACACACGAAAAAAAGTTTTATGAGATTTTCTTCATAAATGACAAAGTCATTAAATATTAAAATGTTGAGTATTTTTTAAAAAATCGTAGAAAAAAATTTTCGACATTTCATTTTTTAAATGATTGATTCTAAAAGAGCAAATCATGAGCTGTTTTAGTACGGAATGTCGATTCATTTAAACAAAAAAAATTCATGCGCGTCAATTTAGACATTATTTTCATAAAAACGCATCGATTTTGACTTATTTAAAAAAAAATCGTAAGAAATACAAATATTATTATTTTGTAAAAAACATTATTCCGTATCGGAACGAAATAAATGATATTTCCGATTCTATAATTATTTTTTGTCTGAGCTTCATAGATTAACC
Organism: Trichonephila clavata; assembly: GCA_019973975.1. Classification (NCBI taxonomy): domain Eukaryota; kingdom Metazoa; phylum Arthropoda; class Arachnida; order Araneae; family Nephilidae; genus Trichonephila; species Trichonephila clavata. The sequence continues at coordinate 2,495 of BMAO01015321.1, read as the reverse complement.
TCTTAAGCGGTCAATTTTTTGACCAAAATTTCCCCAAAAAAAGCCCATTTTTTAACTGCATGTAACTAAGCATAATAATTAACAGAAAGCGCGAAAATGGAAGATTTTTATTTTAATCTCCGGTTTAAAATTTTACTCACCTTTTTTTATTTTATAATTTTTGAACACAAAAACCCTTAAATGTTTGCTTTTAATAAGTACATTCTGCGTACTATGAAGAATATTTCACATATATCTTAAAATATATTTTCTTCCACTTACCAAAAAATTTCATGTTCATACCTCTTTTTCATACGATTGATAGGATTTCATGTGTGTGTGTGGCATATTTATATGCACACACAATATGAAGAATAGTGTAACACTAAGTCTTATATTCCAATGGGGATAGAGATAATATCGACTTCTTTGGATTATCTATCCATTTTCCTTTTTCTTAGGCAACACATTGTACATTGCCTTGTGAATCCCTGTTCTTTATCCAATATTTTCAAGAATATATATTCTTGCCTTCAGTGAAAAATTCTCACCTTCACCACTACCAAAATTCTGAATGAAGAGTAGTTCAGTACCATGCACAAACTCTCTCTCTGCATCTCCTAAAGACACACTCTATACTAATAACCTTATTATAGAAATAAAAATGTCTGTGCAAATAAAATATAGAAAGAAAAAAATTTCGGTGCCTGTACAGCGCACGGGCAAACCGGTTGTGGCTAACTTTCAATAGCCCGTAAGGTGTACGGGCAAACCAGTTAAGGGGTTAAAGTTAGAATTTCTACAATACTCCATCTCAGTTTAACTTGGCAGCATTTAAAAAGGTATACAATGTACCAATCTACTTGAAAAATAGCTCTAATTTTTTTTGTTTTGAATTTAAATCCAAGAAAATAGATAGAAATTTGTAAAAAAAATTGCATATGTTGTAGAAATTAGATTATTTTTACGTTATAGAAATGTAATTATTTTTTTAGACAAAGTTAATTAATACAGTCAATAGCGCAACGTTATGAAATTCCAGTTTGGCTGAAAACCGATTTTCGACGCCAACTTTTGTCATTGCTGTAACAATAAAATTATTACAACAATGCAGATATATCCAAGTTGGCGCCCAAAACTAGTTTAACGTTTTTAATTAATATCTTTTTAATTAATTGCAATATCGGAATATAAATGGTCAAAACATGCATTGTCATCCAAACTAAACGTGTATACAAAATTTCAGCGCAATGGGAGGAAGATATCAGCTTCAAAATTGAGTTGCAAGATTCCACCCGAACAAATTACATACATACATACATACATACATACATTGTAAGTTAAATAAAAGCTTTTAAAAAATGGCGGCGCGTCTTCTCCACGGACGCTTCTTTTGTTCACGCGTTCCACACTTTGATCAAAATCCCTATCCCGGCCGAGCCCCCATAATTTGTGGGAGACAACAAGGGTCTAAAGCATTTGTCTTTGTTCTAATTTATTTAAAACTTAACAACAATTAATTAAAGAAAAATAGCTATTCTAAGTTTCTAATTTCTAACAAATAGGTTTCCATGATGTGACGACGGGAACGCTTGCTCGCGTACCTCAGTCTCTTTTCTCTCTCCAAGCCAAAGTTTTTGTTTCACATTGGATCAGCTGCGCCTGCGCGCGAAGACTGCGTGCTTTGTTTTGTTGAAAGATTTAATTGGATGACGACTCCACAACCACCGATTCCCCATATATATATATATATATAAAAAAAATATATATATAATATATATATATATATATATTGTTACGAATTCTGTAAATTGGTGTAATTTGTCTTATGATAATGAATGTTATATGTATCCCATTGTATTTTAATAGCAAGTCGCCAAATTGGCGAGATATTGGCTCATTGGCGATGTTTTAGGCAACTAATTTTTGTCGCCAAATTTGGCGACATTTCGCCAAGTTTGGCGACGGAAGTTGGAAACCTTGGCGACAGAGAGAATTTTCTAGAGGGATCCTGATTTCTTGAATTCTCTCCAAGGTTCTGGATTTTTTCTAATATGACATAACTTCCTGTTAGTGACGTCACTTCCGGCAGAGAGCATATAAAAACAAGCACGAAAGATTAGGAGTGGTATTGGAGCCTTAGAGAGCAAGCAAGCTGTAGGTTGGTGACTGAGCTATTGAATGCGCAGTGTTATTCTTGTAGTCTTCGTTAAATAAATAGCTTTATTTATTTTTTTAAAAAGGATTCTGCTTATTGAATTTACTCTAAGCACATTGCAGGAAATTCGTAACAAATTGGTGGTCAGAAGTGGGATCGAATAGTGAAGATAAAGGAAAATGGTTCCAAGTGGGTTTCCACGACATTCTTCATAACCTCTAGCCCAGTGGTGGCCAACCTTTTTGGGAAGCGTGCCACAATCTGATTAAAAAAAGTTAAGGGTGCCACAATCTGATAAAAAAATTTACGCGTGCCACACTTCCAACTTCTCCACCAAACTAAAAAATATATACAAATA